>JAPYYX010000100.1:0-123577 GCA_030522605.1 Cremastinae sp. B BG-2022a
AAACAGCAAACTCGGAGAAAAAGAGTAGCGGTAGCTCGAAAGCGTACAGTTGACGTTCCGTAAATGTACTTGCCTCGAGTCTCTACCGCGACTCTTGATTAATAAAATATAAAATATTTCAAGAGAAATACAAAATATTTTCGATCGTTGAGAAGGTTCTAGCAAGGTGGAAGACGGGAGTCCCCACAAAAATAAAATTAACGTGATAGCAAGTTTTTGCTGATTCGCGTCTCCAAAAACTGTTCTTTTTTTGTGAATAACTTCTTAACGTCAAATACTTTGGGTCTGGATACTGGATACAAATAATTTCCATTTCCATGTCAATGGAAATGGAAATAATTTATAAAAGTTCCATTACCTATTATATCAATATTTGGCCGTACTTCCGAATTAATCAATGAATTGATCCACAAAATTTGTCCAACATACTGGATCCTGATTTTAAAATCTGTGACGTGTATATGACGTGAAATAAACGAGCGCAGGAGAAAACTTGATTTCCTATCGTGATTCAGGAAAATCGTACAGACAAAAACGATGTGGAAGCCTCAAGCTGTTAACAGACGAGAGTGTCGACTGTATTCGTCTCTTTTTCACATTCAGAGGATGAAGAGAGCTCCGTACTCCTGCGATCCGTTGATAACCGACGGTCAGAAGGATCTCGCTCCGAGGCTCGAGACTCCTTAACCCATCGTCGGATGCGCCCTTTTCGTATTCACATCACATACGAAGCACGTATACGCTTTTCTTCTTCTTCTCTTCTCTTCTACTTCATCCTCTTCGTTCCTTTGTGGCGAAGGAGAACCGGTTCAGCCAATCGTCGCACGACTACGCCGAAAATTCCGCCAATCCCCGTGGCAACTTGTTCCTCTCTTATTCCCTCTTGCTCTGGCTCCTTTTCAGTTTTTCGGACTCGTTTCTTCTCTCTCTTCCTCCCGTTGGACACTCGGATCAAGTGGCTCCCCCCACACACTCGTCTAATCTTTAGCCCCCTGGCTCTCTTTTTCTTTCTCTCTTTTATCCTTCCTCCTTCCCGTCTCTTTCTCTCAAGAATCGCCCCAACGGGCACGTCGACTCAGTGATTTATTTATTTACGCCAGGGCCAAAGTTAATGACATTTTTAGCAGTCCTTTTTCTCGTTTGACTACACTTCTCCTACAAAATTTAACTCAAGTACGCATTTTTTGACACGTACATTTATGAATTAAGGAACGTCGATATAATCAGAAAACTCATTTTCGAAAATAAAAAAGTATGCCAAAAGTAATAAATGGTTGTTCTGATATACGTTAATTACAGATTTGCAGTCGAGGTAATTGGTAATTTGTGTAATTCCACGTGGTACATTTCTTCAAGTTATTTTGACAATTTTTGAGCTGAAAAATGAATGAATTAAAGAACGTAAATATAATTTGTATAATTTGTTATTAGATTTTTGCAATATTTGTTTGTTTGTTCATCATCAAATATTTTTCAAATTAAACATGTATTTATCTAGTAAGTTTTTAGTTTTATAACGGTAACTGGTAAATCACCATTTGGCAAAAAGCATTTCGATTCTCCAGTGATCAAAATTGCACGCCATTTGACCGATCGTTTCCTATCGTTTTTTTTCGTTTCTTCTTAATCTTAAGTATCGTTTCTTATGTACGAGGTTTCTTCGAGAGCTCGCGGATCGAATTCTAAATTCGATGCAACCCGAAGCTTCCGAGAAACGGCGTCAAGCATCAGCGAAGCAATGATATACTCGTATATACACGTAGCTCTCAGCTCTGTAAATCTGAAACGATCGTAGAACACGAGGCTCATAGGTAAAACATGAGTTTGAAGACGAAGCAGGGAAACAAAAAAGAAATCCTAGAATAAAATTCAGCTCAGATTTTGTAAGCAACTCGTTCTATTTCTATGAAAATTAATTAAAAATCATTAAATTGTCTGCATGACGTTTCGAAACAATTAATAATGGTGCAATTAATAATATAAACAATATAAACCATCGCAATGGTCAATAAACGGAAAGAGTGGAGTGTCTTCTCGAGCCGGAATGTCCACCGTTTTACTGCCTTGGTCATGTCGTTACTTGGCCCTCACGTGTTCGGGTCGAAAATTGCTTTCCTTTAAAAGCTTTTTAGACCATACTATTTCATAAACTAAGTTAAGAGCCTGAACTTATTGAATTTTTCACCGATATTGATTCCAAAAGCGTTTAATAAATAATCATAAAATGAAAAATTATAATTAAGTTTTGCGAACGATGTACAATACAAATTTCGAAACGATACGAATCGCATGAATTGAATCCTCGAACGTTATTTCAGTCGCATCATGAATAAATAGCGCGATAACGGCCTAATTTGTGTATTACAAATAGAGGAACAAGTTTAACGAATGGTACAATGTAAACGTACTAAATGCAAGTCGTATTGGAAGAAACTTCCGTTAGCTCGTCATGCTAGCGTGCTGGGAGAGTTTGGTGCTTTTTTCTCCCAGTTGGACCGATATACGAGCGGAGTGCCTCGTGCACCGATCCAGAGACAGCGAACGGGTTCGCGCGCGTGTCTGTGTCCGCGAATCGATCGGGAAAACGTCACAAGCTTGCGAATACGAAGCACAGTAACCTTCGGATGTGATGGAAGGAGCGAGACCGAGAGAGAGAGAGGGAGATAAAGGAAAAGTATGGGAAAAAGCGACACGACTTGTGGGAAAGGGGAAAAAAGCCGCGACTTGTAAGGAAGAGTTACGAACTCCCGATTTATGGATCGTAGAAGTCTTTGACTATAGATTAGCATTTACGTCTTCTTATCTTTCGAGTAATAATTTCCAGATTTGGAAAAAAAAAACATAATTTTTCAACTTTATGCACAGTCGGGAACAAGTTCCCTCTTTTTTTCTCCTCGGTGATCGATGCAAAGTGGCGTTTGCGTTGTCACAACTTTACGAGAAAAAAATGACCACGAATTATACTTCTAAATTCCCTTCAGCAATTTCAGCCTGAGAGAAGGAAAAAAAGTGTACAGGAAAAAAGATTTTATGAGAAAAGAAATCATGAAAAGATATTAAGGGGAGACGACTCGAAGATCCAAAAGAGATCTTACATCTGATCGATAAATCCATTCTCATCCTAATGGTCCTTTTTAAAGAAGAAACGAGACCCCGAAATCATTTTAGCCTTGATCTTGCATAGAATTGTCGAAACAAGAGCCAAGAATTTTTTCCACCTCAGAAGCACTCTACATTATTCTGACAGTGGGGTGTACACGCGTGAGCACACACACTCATGCATACCCAAACACACACAGGGGTCTGCGAATATAAATATATTTAGGCTCGTGTATAAATGGACGCGAGTCTCGTGTGCCTCTGCTTCTCACGTGCGTTCCGCGCGTGGGTGCGCCTTTTCTCGCTTCTCGGTCGTGCATCTTTTATATAAACGTCTATGTGTGTGTGTGCGTTTATATGTCATGCACGTTACAATGCGTAAATACGTATTGTTTTGTTTGCGATGTGTGCCGAGAGCGAAAAAATATTCGCGAGTACTTGCTAGAAAGCCTAACTAAATACATTCGTACATGCTTTTAAAAATGTATGTTTGATCTTCACGTGTGAGAGAAAAAAACTCTTTTCGTGACACACATCCTTGCGACACGTCGTGTGGGTGTCTTACGTGAGTCCTACATAGAAGAAACCAACGAGAGTTGGAAAACGTTCCCCGAGATCTTGCAGCTTGACAGACAGCTAACAGGCATCAAAATAGGCAGCCAGGATAAATCATGGACACCCTCGAGTTATGACTTTTGCGATAAATATACCATATCGTTTCCTCAATCCCTTTCGTTTCAGATTTATTTGGCTCTGACCGTGCAGTTCAACTTCTAGATGGAGAAAACGTTTTCACTGATTTTGGTAAGTAATTTATAGTCCTTTTCTTTTTTTAACTTAATGCCCACTTGAAATCGTCAGTTTTAGATAAAATATTCTTGGTACGTCCTACGATAAACGTAAACTGTTGAAATGGACAACGTTTCTATGTTGAAGATCCTTAAGGTTTATGTAAAATGTGTATAAAAGTAATTAGAATCATCTGACAATCAATGTTCAAGATCCAACCACCCATATTCACAAATTAATGATATAGTACTGGCTAACACCTATCATTACTGATCTAAGAGGACTGACCGGATTGTCACATTCTTCATCGCTCGCAGTTGGTTCCCTCAGTTCATCGAACCTCCGTAACATTTAAAGTGAAGTGTACAGCGTTGAACATAATCAGAAACATATGATGACCAACCTTTGATACCAAACCAATAACGATCGGTTCTTTATGGATCAATCGGCCAATGGCTACAAGCCGTAAAAACTCGATATGTAGGAGACAATGATCGAAGCGGAACTCTTTATTCCTCGCAACTCGTTTTTTTCCCTCAGCTCAAGGATGATGGAAACGTAAGTGTCCGGATTCCGTGGAGGCCAATGAGCGCCTGTGTGCGCGCGTGTTTCGGCGATGTGGAGAGAAAGGGCGTCACGCTTCCGCACGCACAAAGCTAAATGCGCATATAATATCGTCGCTCGAGCCTGATGTGCAGTACATTTAGTTTACGCATACATCAAGATACCTGACGAGCACACAGGTGTATTGTCCATACAAGAAGAGAAAAAAACGCGCAAACGTACAAATACAATGTAAGGATAGGGAGCAGTGCAATAGAAACTGTTTTCCTGCATCTCTTCGTATGGCATGTGATGATAGATAAACGCTAAAGGGACGATCAGCTAAATTGACAACAGTTCTTGAACTGTCTAGGACCCGCATTAGCGGATTCATGTATTTTCATATTGTCTATTAGTGTCTTATCATATTGTCTCATATTGTCTATTAGTGTCTTAAGAGGTGTTGAATAACGTCTTAACACCAAATTGTCTGCAAATAAGGGTCTAGATTTGGCACTTCGATAAGTACATACGCATAACAGAACTAAGGTCTGCCTATGACGTCTGTTGAATAATGGATAATCCTTTAAAGGATCATAGGGAATTGACAACAGTTCCAGAACTGTCTAGAAACCACTGATAGATAGTTCTTATGGTTTGTGATATTTTGAATTGCCCGAAGATGTGTTGATTGTTGACTTAGTAACAAAGTGACTGCAAATACGGGTCAAGATTTAGCATTTCGATGAGGACATACGGATGACAGGACTAATTAGACTTACATACTGCGCATCGAGTTCGATTTGTTTATGCAAGACGAACCATAAGTTGTTGGTCATTTGTCATAGGCTTTGATACTTCGATATTTCCAATACGAATGTACGTTAGATCTGTGACTTTCTGAACATTTATGTACATCGGGTCGAAAGTTTCAGCGCATACACATCGAATGCGCATGTGTGCTTTAAAACAATGTATTAGAGTACTTGTACACGCTTCAACGGGCAAGTGATGCGTGAGTACACTCATTGTTTTTCTCTCTTTTACTATTTTTCTCTAACCTTTATTATGTACGCTTTTCTTTCGTTTTCATCTCGTCTCTTCTCACTCGTTTCCCTCTCTGTCGGCTATTCTTTCTCTCATGTAATTAAGTGCGCGCCTCGCTCGTTTCTATTGCGGCTTGATGTCGCTTTAGCCGTACCGGGAGCCTCGTTAACCGTTCGTCGTCGTTAATCCTTTCAGCTTTTTACAATTCACGTATATCGCCCTACGCGCTTATACATGCACGAAAATCGTGCCTGTACTTCTGTTTTTGCGTCTTAGGAGTTGTTTCGAGAGTACGCACATTGACCAGACCTCGAATCCCTTTCCCCTTTATGACTCTGCCACCTTTTCTTGCCTCCATTTCCAGTTGGCTTCAACCAACTTCACTTTTTTACCAAGACACTGTATTCTCCAACGCTTTTCACTCTGATCGTTCAGCCTCAAGACTTTTATCGATTCATCTGTTTTTCGTTTCGAAGTAATCTAATCATCACGTCCATGTCAGAATCAAATTTCTGAAACTTTTAACAACCTTGTTAACTCGATGCAGCCGTGAAGAACTTTTCGTTTCTTTCGCTTTCCCTATTTCTTTGTTGGAACGTTTTATGGTAGTTTGACAAGCATAGATAACGGTAGCTATTGACAATTTCTCCACTTATCAGCCGTTTGGTTGAGAAAATGAAAGAGGTTACAGAGTTAGGAGGAAAAACACAAAACAGCGATATCTTATCGAAATTCTGGCAGTTTTTGCTTTGGACATCCGTTAACCTTTCACAATTTCACAAAAATATTTATCTCAGTCTCCGGCAGGCTTGGATATACAGGTAAGCGTCTGTGTATGCGAGTGTATAATGAATAATCTGGGTATAAAAGTCTAGCCGAGGCGCTCGTGTGTAGTCTCGGGTCGATGCTCTACCTCTCGTTCTTTCGACGAGCGAAAAGTGTGCAAAGTATTCTTATGGACGAGAGGAGAGTCCCTGGGCTCGTTAACGGTCTAAGAGAGATTGAAAGAGAGAAAGAGAGAGATACATAAACGCGTGCGAGAGACTCTTTGGATATGCGTACAACGAAAACTACTTTCGGTCCTTCCACGAAAACCTTGCCAGCAGCTAAACTATACACACAATCTCTTTCTCCTTCGCACTCTACATTTTTTCCTCTCTTCCTCTCTCTCTCTCCCCTCCTCGTGTTCCCAAACTCTTACTTTGGGCTCGCCATGGGCGGGTCGGAATATAGAAAATTCGCCAGCAACCTACTAAACGCATGACTATCCTCCTGCTTTTTCGATTTACGACTACCTATTGTATTATTTAGCACGTCGATTAAACATTTCTTACGAATCTTTTTGAACTTCGTTCTCAAATGAAACTACCGCAAATGATTTATTATGTACCAAACATCTTGTTTTTGCATGTTTTTCAAAAACGTTATTAACCAAAGCAACGTTCACTCGCAACAGAAATCAAAACTGTATTTGTAAATTACACGACGAAAATCCAATTGACAATAGTGAAATGATGAATGATTTTTAGCATTTCAGAATTCAGATTTGTAATCATATTTGTCTGTATGTTGCTCGTACCAGGTGCCCAAAAACATTTACGAAGTAAGTATCAGCATTTTTGCTAAAAATTTTTAACAACAAGTAAAACTTCCAAAATTGAACAAAAAGTGTTTTGCAGTAACAAATTGTCCAACGAATTGAGCGCAATAATATAATAAACAATTCGTTTGACACAACATCATGATGTTGAAATAAGTGTGAAATCGACGCATGCTTATCCCAATAACCCATAATCAAGATACCAATTTGACGAAAATAAACACATGGAACATTTATCACTCATTGTCCATATCACCCATATCACTCAGTGGCGGATAAGTTAAAAAGATTTCGAATGACTTCGAACCATTCAAATGTGAATCAAACGAGCTCAAGAGTCTGTTTTAGGTATTGACTTAAAAACGGGTTTTATAATCAAAGATGCATTCTTAGGTCCGGATCTTTGATTAAAAACACGTGGACAATAAAAACTTCTTGGTGGACCAAGCAACTGTTACAATTATTATTATCATTAAAAATTATTTACGGTATAGTTTATATCGTATTGAATAACTTTTTATAAATAAAATCCATCACTAAGTACTCACCAAATTAATTAAATATTTGTTTAAATCAATAATAACATCCATTTAAGATGTTGAATAAAATGAAATAGGATTTAGACTCACCAGCTATAAAGCAGAACTCCACTGTGATGACTAGGCGGATGACTCCACCGTCCGCGATCCTATTTCATCACGTATCCTTGCTCCTCTTTTTTCGTCACAGAGGAACTATTTTTTCGCTGCGTAAAATCCTCTTTTCGACGCTGAGTCGAAATCCTCTTGAAAAACGGAGCAATTTTTGCGAAAAAAAAATCCACTTTGGACTTTGTAAGAGAATCGCGCACTCGGGCGCGAATAATCTCTAATCTCTGACTTTTTTTTATTTCATCACTCCGTGGAGACACCACGAATGGGAGAGGACCACGCTAATAAGGAGAACTATTTATTCAAAGATGTTCTCGTTTTCTGCAGCCGCTCCTCGCAAGATCCGAACGTTAATCCAAAATCTCTCGACGTCCCGGACCTTTACCGTCGGCGCTACATTTTCGTCACTCTTTCTTTCACGATTCTGCATCAACGAGAAGAAAAAAAAGAAAACACATTACTTCAAAGACACTCGATTTACATCAAAATGATTTATTACAATTTTTTTTCATTTATTCGCATTAATTCAACAAATCGGTTCGACTATTCAAGAACGAAGAAAAACAAAAATGACACTTTGTACCTTTTGCTTGCTTGGGATAATGATTAAAATAGGATTTACTTCTTATTTATCATGACTATTTTAAAACGCATGCTCAATATTAATGCTTTCAGCATTCTTGAATAACAAACATCGCAACTTTGTATCCACCTTCAGGAATTTTCATATCATCTCAAAGTAAACATTTCTTGAACGAGCTTCAATCACCAGAGAGAATGTGATAGCAAATTGATAACGGACCTACATTCGTATCCACAGTAATCAAATCTACCAAAATTTTTTGATCACGAGCCACTGTTTTGTTTAGTTCCACGCAAAAGTGAAAGAGATTCTTAACGCCTCGGCCTATCGCGAGTGTTTTTGATTTCGTAAATGGCGAGTAAAATTCATCCGGAATATCTTGTGAATTCTTTGAACACTTGGACACAATTTTTATCGTTTCGTACATTCGTGAACCATTTCACTGAGAGATTCAAACTGGACTGAAAATTTTCGTGTATACAAATACTTGTACACAAAAAAGCAAGGATGAGAGAAAGAGAGATAGTGCGAGGAAGACGCAGATGCAAGTGTCGTTTCTGCAGGAGGTTCTAGAACGTGAAAATCGCGAAATGCGCCGGTCCAGGCGGCAGCACCGAATCGACAAGGAAGCTCCGTACCTACAATCTCGACCAAAAGTATCAGACACCGAGAGAAATGAATATCATATGAAAAATACTTCTAAAATCAATAAAAACCATTCATTACATTCACTTTACGTAAAAATCATTGAAAAGTAAACAATCATCAATTTTGATCTGTCGTTACGATTGGGATTACAAAACATCTTTTCCCGAAGGAGAAAAACAGGTGAACCTTCGTGCGATGGTGCACATGAAAAAAATTATAAAAAAAGTGCATGATACAAAAAATATGAAAAAAAATAAAGTACACATCAAACGCTCATACATGCTTTGATTAATCACTTGTTAGATTTATAATTAAAACAAAAATCATTGTATTTTTCAAAAAAATGTTACAATGACAAAATTATAATTTTATATTTTAAATACGACACGTAAACTCTTGACGTCATTGTTGTTATGGAAGGATTTTACGTCAAAACAATCAGAATATCTCTCGAAAACATATTCGGTGAAACTAAAAACATGCAAGTGCTATTCAAGGCAAATTCAAAATTTACATGGCTACGACTAAATAGTAGATATAGAAGGGAATTTACTAAATTGACATTATCAAATATTCCAAAAAAAAACAAATCAATTTGAAAATAAATTCATGCAAGAAATAGTGCAAGCATATTTTTTGCTTTATTTTATTGTCTACGTTCCATGCTTAAGATTGATATAAGAACAAACATGTAAATAATCCTGTTTGGTAACTAAAAACCAGTGTTCAATATTTTTTAATATAAATAAATTCAATCGATGAATAAATTTAAAAAATACAATGTTGAAAATAACGAAAAATCAAAAAAAGAATTAATGTCATCGAAAGCGAATCTAACAAGCACGAAGTAAAGATAAACAAACGTTTCTTAATCACTCCGCTCATAACTTGTAGCGTCGTTTGACATTCGACATCAAAAACAATAACAAACAAGGACAAAAAGTAAAAAAAACCGGACACGAGTGTAATTTTGCTCCAAAGGTGAAAAAATGAGGAAAATTTGACCAACAAATTAAAAATAAGTATCCGAAATAGTTTGTCGAGGTAAAATCGACGTAAAATAACAACGTCGAGAAAAAAATGTCACTGCAGAACTAAAAACATGCGAGCGTCTGATACTTTTAGCCGAGGCGGTATGCGCGAGTTGTTTCAGCTTCGGATATATTCCCTTTAACGACGGGCGCCGGCCGGTCGAGCCAACGGTTAAAGCCTTAAAGCCCTCGGCCGAATATCCACCCATCATTTTTACTCTCTCGCTCGTTCTTTCTCTCACAGCTTGTCAGACAACAATCATCGTTAATTGCACTTCAACAAAATGACTTCGCGATATTTTTCTAGTCCTCGAATCAAGATCGAAAAAAATTGATGGAACTTCAAAATAAATCCAAAACGAACGGTACACGGGAGAAAAATACTTCTGACAGGCACACAAATTTACATTTTCTCGCAATAATTCGAATCCCGAACTTACGTTGCAACGTGAACAAACGAAATCCAACTTTTCAGCCAAATGGCGATTAAATCCAAATTTCGTTGATTTCTGTATGAATTGTGGAGGGGAAAAAAAATAAAAATGTAAACAAAGAAACTTTATTGGTTTTCGAAGCACTGAACACTGATCCTCATTGCACACTCCGTTCCGTAGCGTGAAACTGTAGGTCGCGAGCTGGGCAATCGATTTTTGCCCGACGGACGCTCGGGACGAAGCTTTCCTCTCGTAAACCGGGAACGAACGTGACGCAGCGAAGGCACGATCGTATCATCACGAACGGTTGGCTCGCGATTTCTCTCTCGAGAAGATTCTTTCTCGTTTAATCCTTGTTTCGTTGTTTTCTTTCGTTTTTTTTCCTTCTGTTATTCTTTTATTCACGAAAACACAAGATTTCACCGGTCAAACTTGCATCTAACACTTTGTTTATACTTTTAGCACGAGAGGAGAATATTTTCGTTTATTTTTTTGTTTATCACACACTTCCGGTTAGATTTGGGCGTTGGATCGCAACGTCACGACGATTCATGTTAACCGTCCGACGGCTGGGTTCTGACTGCCGAGTACCCGGCAACTTCGAAGCTATTATTCCCCCACCAGGTGGCAGTCAAGTCACGCCCAACGGGCTCGGGTCTCGCTCCGCCCAAACCTTTCGCAACTCCCGCGGGAATTTTAACACGCTGCTCGAGCTCTTCCCCTCGACGACCTTTCTCCCATGCTACTGGGAATTGCCCTCTCGACGCTTTGTTTTCTTTTTTTTTATTCTTCTCAACGCAACGGGAATAGATCGCGTCCGAGATCGAAACTGATTCTTCGAAAAAATCCAATATGGCGTCATACGGCGATCGCTGGGGGTTGAAAATTAATACGAGGCGAATCGATTTTCAAACGATTTTGAATCTTCGTTAGCCAGAAAAGGTTCAGTTTTCGTGATTTTTGATTTTCGGCGAGAAATTTTTATTAAAATTCAGCATATGTGGAAAAATGGGTAAATTTTGGAAATTATAAATTTTTACATTCATTTTATATTGAGAAAATTCATTTTTTTGGCCACGAAGATTTTCTACGCGATAACTTGATTTTTAAGTATTTTCCGATCGAAAACAAACAATTTTTATAAATTTTATAGATTTTATGAATTGGCGATGAAAATTTTTATTAGTACGTCCAAAATGGATCGAAAAATATGACAAAATTTGATTGAATTTGCAGTGATATTAAGTCAAGTCATGATACACTGTAAATTTTCCGAAATCCAAACCTGCATCAAATTTTTTAAAATCCAGATGCAAATAAATATTTTCGAAAAATTGCGCGAATAATATGAATATCTCTGAAGTAATTGAAAAACATGAAAAATTCGATTAATCTATAGATATCCCGAGTTCGATTTCTCCGGACAGAAATCTTAAACGGGGGACGAAATGACGGCGCACCGATTTGAGAGTTTCGATCGTTTTCTCGCGACTTTGAGGACATCCAACTTAAAAAGAAAGACGATTTTTCGTGAAAACGGAAAAGACATTCACAACAATGACGTAACCAAGCTTTTTGGCAAGTGGCAGCTCTTTGGCGTCCCGAGGCGAGCGTGGGTTTGATTTTACGACTGCGACGCTATACGAAAAGACACGTTCAATTTATCAGACCGAGACTTCCTCGTTGAAAATTACGAATTTTTTCCCTCCGCGAAAAATTCGATTCGCTCGGAGACAAAAATTTTATTGCCAAGCGAATTATAAATTTTCTTAATGCTTAGAAAGTATTCGACGCTTCCGTGACCATTTTTGTCGTACGCTCGATGCACTTGCGGTGAAATCAATTATCGAGCGAGACGTTAAAAAGAATAATTTAAAAACTTAAAAAAAAACAAAATAAAATGAACCGTGCAATTTAGATGTAACTGATAACAACTCGAATTACTTTTGGAATTGTATACTCCGATCTGCATGTTTATTACGGCGGTATTTCGAGACTAAAAAGCGATCAAAATAGTAAAAACTTAGAAAAAGTTTTATTTAATGCGTAAGTACGCAATTTTTTAAATTTTTATAGCTTTCGATCAGTTGCACCATGCACTTGTGCTTTTTCTCTTCAAAATTTATATGTATGTAGATTCGGTGAATAAACACTAATATTTCTGTAATTAAAATCATATCGACTAAATTTTTTTAGGAGTTTAGCTTTCATTGAGAATTTTTCCGATTTTGATAAAATTTTTGTAATTTTTAGCTTTTTTGGAAGTTATACTTGTAAGTTTCGTAAGAAGGGAGACGAAAAATGTACCAATGAACTGAAATATCTAAATTATTAATATTTTGATGAAATTCAATAGTAATCCCATATTTGTAACTAAAATATCCAAAAAATTAATCATTTTTCAATCAACAGCGATTAGACTAAGTCGCTTAACGAAACTGCGTCTTTCGCAGAGTATTTTACTCTTTTTATCATTTCTCAGAAAACAAAATGCTCATAAAAGTATTCACACGTTTTTTTACTTCAAATAAGTAAGCGAAGAAAACGTGCGCGTCCATAACTATAAACATACTCCATCAAACTCCGCTATACATAACTCTTCGTTTGGAATCAGCGACTGCGATATAAAAGCTTCGACTGGCGTCGTCCGGTCGCTCCGCCCAGTTTGAATTTCCCGCCTACGCGCGACACGCATTTACGCCCCCGTTGAGCGCGTGTGCGCGGGCTGGCGTCCTGCTTTAATACGTAAAAGTGCCGTAGAGCGAATTTCTTTCCTCCGCTTCTCTCCTCTTCGCCCCCCACTCCGACGCCGCACGCTCAGCGGAACGAAGTTGGCTGCGAGAGAGGAAAAGAGAAGCGTCGTCGTTTCCCTTTGCTTTGTTTCTATCTCTGTCCCTTTCGCTCTTTCTCACTCTACTCGTCAGTTATTTATTTTCTCTCTCGCTCCTTTCGAACGCCGACGTCCCCGCCGGCCGTTTTCTTCCACATTACTGAATGAAACCGAGATGGGATCTAACGAGGCCACTCCCATCGTCAACTTGGCTTCTCCCTCGCCCCGCCCACTCGAGATAAACCGGCTCTAAGGATATCAACGCGCCTTTGAATTAACCGCCGCCATATTGTTTTTTTCGCGACGCTCGCAAAACCGAGCGATCGACGTAATCTAAAATCGAACACGATCGGGATTCGCGGTTCGAGTGATTTTAGTAAAGTAAACGGCTCAGTAAAGTCTCAAAAGTTAAACAATGTCGCACTCGGTCTTACAATTATTGACCATTTCGGTATACTGCAGGGAATTGTAAAATTTGAATTCTAATATCCAATCGCATTGACAGTGATAGATTCCAAGTATTTCTGAGCGTATTGTCTTTTCCGTTCAAGAAAAAGTAAAAATCTATTTTTCTCGAGATTGAAAATAGATTCTCGTGAGAGAATCAAAAGTCATCAGAAAAATAGCAAATTTGGTAATAAGTAAACAAAAGCAACGAATGATACACACAAATGCTATGCGCACGCGATGTTTGCGTAAAAAACAAGAAAGCAACATTTTCAGAAAAATCCTTTTTCCAAGATTCACGATAAAGAACATCGAATTCTTATGACCTTCGTATTTCCTTGTTAGTCGGAGATTTGACTCAAAACAAAAAAAAATGGCGTTCGAAGGGGGGTAAGGTCATGCCGTTCTCAAGCCAGCTATAAATCTTCTTCAATTACAATTTACGAGTATCAACAGTATTAGTTACATCGTATAACATTTTTATTGCACACGATAAAATTCTTTTCACGACTCTTCACGCGAGCGTTTTTTCGCGGTTGCTAAACAATTCAATATGGCGTCGTAAAAACATTCACAATCTTGAGACATTGCGTACTTGCGTGTTATACGAACATCTTGTCAAAAGTACAATGAATTTAAAGTTTATCAGTACCTTGTTCGTTCAGGGTGGATGGATCTCGTCGTGAGCCACGTATAAGTGCATTTTTGTCGGAATGTTCACACAATTCTTCAACCTGATGATTCCAACGAACATCCACGATGTTTACTGCTGTCTTTTCGAACTGAAAATGAAAAGACGCCGATAAGACCTCTGGAGGATTTTTTAAAAATAACAAATGACAGTCAGCGCTCGACGTTCGGACGAGGAACTAAAATTAATTTGATTGTTTATAATGTTCAAATTTGAAAAATTAAATTATTAAATATAATTTATTACATCAATTAAAATCTTTGTAAAATGTGAGAAACGAATTTACAGAAAGAAACCAGAAAACGCGCACCTGA
Source organism: Cremastinae sp. B BG-2022a (assembly GCA_030522605.1). Lineage (NCBI taxonomy): Eukaryota > Metazoa > Arthropoda > Insecta > Hymenoptera > Ichneumonidae > Cremastinae sp. B BG-2022a. The sequence continues at coordinate 14,707 of JAPYYX010000100.1, forward strand.
ATTGCACTTGTACGTATATCCATAATATTTGTACATTTTTTTAATTTCAGAGTGTGTATCGAATAGAAATCAAATTTTGTCGTAAGGATTGTTAGGGTCGGGCCAGAGACACGATTAGATCTTCAAATACGATTAATTATTTTTCTCTTTCATTCTACACACATATCTATATATAAATTGATCGATAATCCGAACATGCAAACTCATTCATTCAATATCCGAAGAGGTGGCGATGTGAGCCCGTTTCCTGACCTTTTGGACTCTCGCGCAGTTGTATTGAGTCAGAGTTCTGGCGTGTGTCCGCTATCGACATAATTCTGTCAAAAAGGAATTATTTCAAGTTTTGTCGCTCAAATCACTTAGTGCAGAAATTACTAAGTGTAACAATCAGTAAATTCTTCCGAATTTGTAGCAGTAAGTACAGAATTTTTTGGAAAAAATTTGTTTTCAAATAAAAACTTTGCGGTTTTCGAACGCAGCAGCTGTCATCTTGAAGTGCATCATAATTTTTTAAATTGCACGTTACATAAGTGAATCATTTTTATTTTAGTTCAAATTTCAAAGTCTGATTAATAGTTTTAGTTTTTAAATTATTTTTCATATAAGAGGACGTTCCTAACCTAACTTTCCGTGAGTTCAAACTGTGTTTACCATGTTAAAGATATCATGTAAAATTTAATTCGAAAATCCAAAAATTCTCATGCACACAAAAAAATAAAATCAAAAATACAAATCATTTCCTTACAAATCTTTACTAAAAAAATTAATGGCATTTTATTTTACCAAAAAATTTATCTATCCCTAAAATATGATTTGTTTATTTATTGTAAAATGTAATTTTTTTTTTATAGAAAAATCAACAAAGGCCACAATGCAGCAGGCAATGTTAACCTGCAAGGGGGTTCAAACTCCAATTTTGACAGAGGGTCGCTGGGTCGAAGAAGGACTTGATCCTGACGGACATAAAGATCTTGTATTGATAATTCCTGGTAATCCTGGAATACCAGGTTTTTATGCAGATTTTGCAAAAGCTGTGAAATCAAAATTACCCAGTGAGACGCCTGTTTGGGTTTTGGGCCATGCCGGACATGTCCAGCCTCCTGAAGATCTTAATTTTTCTCCTAAGCACTTAGGATTTGATAGGTACAACTTAGAAGGGCAAGCACAGCGTAAGGTATAGAGAAGATATTTTAATTAATCCCTTTAAAATATTTTGAGACAAGAGCTTGAAGCATCTTCTTAGCGAAGGTTTTAAGATTATTTTCAATATTGAGAATTATGTTTGCAGATAGAATTTCTGAACGAATATGTTCCAAAAGACGCTAAAATTCACATTATTGGTCATTCCATTGGAAGTTGGTTTGCTTTGCAACTTCTTGACGATCCAGATTACACAGAACAGATCCAAAGATGCTATCTGCTTTTTCCAACAATAGAAAGGATGGCAGAAAGTCCTAGTGGAAAGTTTCTTAATTCGAAAGTAAGTCATATGAATGTCAAGTAAATAATTCAATTTCACAATTTCAAAAAATTGATAATTATTAATTATCATATTGATGGATATTAATTAATTAATTATCGTACTTTTCTATTTCCAGGTTATGCCAATAGCACAAATTTTAGTTTTTGGTTGCTGGCTGTTGAGTTTCCTTCCTGTAATGATTCTCATGTTTTTGATCCGTATATTCGGCGGCTTTTTCGCGGGTGTAACGAGCAGAAGTGTTAAACCCGTCGTCCAACTTCTCAATCCTTCGGTTCTTCGACGAGTTCTTAGACTGGCGAGAGACGAGCTGATCAAAGTGAAGCAACGAGACGACGAATTGATTGAAAGACATGAAAACAAAATTTGGCTGTACTATGGAGCGACCGATGGCTGGACGCCGTTAAAATATTTTGACGAGTTGACAACTCGTCATCCCGGAATCAACGCTCAAGTTTGCGGACGAGGAATCAGACACGCTTTCGTTTTGCAAGATAAGGACAAAGAACTCGGGCAAATGATTGGAGAAATGATCAACAAAACGATTCATTGAAAACCAATTAAGAAATTAGAAATATAAATGACAGAAGAATCAGATTAAGGTATTATTATCGCTGGGTGCCGTATAAACGTGGGGCGGAGCTCCTTTTTGCAGTTTTTTGAAAAATTTATTTTGATAAATTTTAAAATTTTCATCGATGAAAAATAAGTAAATATGGCGAGTATATTTTACTTTTTCTATGAAAATGGTAAGAACCGTTTTTTGTTCATTTTGAAAAACGTATTTTTTCACCGCGTTTTTTCTTTTTTCAATCGATTTGTAAATTTTTCATTTAAAACATATTTTTTTAAAATTTTGGTAAGAAAACAATTTTTGCGATAGTAATACCTTAATTTTTCTGTTAGATGAGGAAGAGGAACTTAATTTTTTAATCATCACAGGGAATGCATGTAGATTGCACTTTGTCATAAACTTTGAAGGCCAGTCAAGTGTTAATAAGGAGTGTTTTGTTAGAAAATAATTGTTAAAGGGTTTCGAAACTCTTTCTTTAAAAAATTTGAAAAAAATTTTTTGCCTTAAACGTACACCAAGAACGATATTAATTTACTTAGATGTTGTAATTTTGTAAACGAGTTGTGATTAATTCTGTGAATGTATAAGAGTGTCTAAAAAATATAAAAGGTTGTGGTGAAAAAAAGAAATATCTTTATTGATATCGAATCACTTTTCCTTCGCATCGAAAATCAAGCACAAATAAATTTATTCATTTAATACGAAACTTAAAGCTTCTGCTTTTCTTTCTTGGCCTGCTCGGCTGCGGCTTCCAGCTTGTCGTGCTCCGTGATAAGAGCGGTTACCTCGCTCGCTGGTAGAATCCGGATTTTCGTTTTGCCGTTTTCTCGCGTTAACGTGGCCATTTCAACTGTGATAAAAGTAACAAAAAAAAACGGTTAAAAAAATTATCCTAATCTAATTCTCTATCCTCTCTCCATTGTCCATATTTTTCTTAAACTGGTATCAAGACACCTCTTATGAGAATGAACATCAAAATTACCTTTATCGGCTGAAAGTTTTGTCATGTCCAATGTTTTGGACAGAACTTTGATAGCCAAAGCCTGTGCATCTTTTAAAGTAGTTTCTCCCTCCTTGTACTCCTGTTTCAGGGATGAAATAGCTGCGGCGGAATTATTTCCAATGCAAGTTGCTTTCCAGCCGCCATAATTTCCACTTGGATCAGATTGATAAAGCTGATAGCCATAATGACGATCCCAGCCCATATAGAGAATGGAGACTCCAAAAGGTCTCTTTCCTCCGTACTGAGTGTAAGCCTGCTTGACATCGCAGAGCCAAGAAACTAACTGTTCGCAGGGAATCGTCTCTCCGTACTGCAGTAAGTAGCGCTGACCAATGAGACGGAGCTCATTAGTAAGCACATTTGCATCTGAAGTTATACCAGCTACGGAACAGACGACATCGTCGTTGAGTTTGTATATTTTTTCTGAGAAGAAAACTTCATCGAGAAGTTTGTTTGTGTTTCTTCTCTCGGCTGCCAGGAGGATTCCGTTATTAGCCAAAATACCAAGGCACGTGCCGGCATGACTTATCGCCTCCATAGCATATTCAACCTGGTACAATCTTCCCTCTGGGGAAAATATGGTTGTTCTGGTATCATACCTTCTAGCCTGTAAATGATAAAAATAACAACTTTTACAGAATTGTTGCTCCAAAATTAAATCTTCTAATATTAAAATGAAAATTTTCATTTGAACATTATATCATACAAAATTCGTCTGAACAATTTATTCATATTGAATACTAAAAATCTTTACTAATTGTGTTATTTTCAGTGTATTTGAAGCAAAAATAAGCTCGATGACAATGCACTTCTCGACATAACCTCAATCATGACAAGACCGAAAGTCACAATCCGATTTATCAGTACAAAATCTAGTAAATATATGAAAAATAATTTATTGCGTGGATATTACTTGAACTTACCATCTTTAAAACTTATTTTTATATTCTTCGTGACAGTAATTACAGCGTATTCGAATAAACGAAGATTCGGCACTTTTCTCAGTAAACCTGTTCGCGTTTCTCGCGGCCTGAGCGACGGTAGCGCCCGTCGTGGCGAAATTCGAAACTACAAATGTATATATGGGGCGTTTCGTGTAAAATGCACCAGGGGATTTGTTTTTTTGTTTTTCAATGGAGATCGATGCGCGTATCGAAATAACTCGTCTCGCAGTGCAGTTGCGAAAAATACAAAATTATGCTTGAGCCGTTTATCTTCGTTACTCAATAATTGTTGAGTGTTAATTTCGTATCGTTCAGTTTACTCATCCGTTCCAAATGCTCGGAAGATGCTTTTGAAAAAAACATAACCTCCATTATGTTGACGGAACATTTGTTGTCTCAAAGTGACATGAAGGAAAATTCGGTGCATTACTGAGAAAAATAATAAATAAAGAAAAATGGATGAAGACAGAGTTGCCGTGGTCAATGTTTCGACGGACGTCAAAGTTTTGAATGTTCCATTCTCCTCAGGATGGACGACCGAAGATCTTTGCATCAAAGTAAATTTTTTTTTTTTCCTATATTCTCATAAATCTCCAAAATTAATTTAATATTCACATTATCGACAATATTCTTATTGGTTTTCTTTCTAAAATTATAATGTTGTGCTTCTATACAGATTTGCAAGCAACTCAATATTGGACCTGTTGCTCGTCATCTTTTTGGACTTCGAAATCGATCTACCAGGCTCTGGTACGCTTCAGGACACAAATTAGATAGCAAAGAAAAGCTCAAGTTTGAATTTCGATTGAGATTCAAACCTTCTAGCCTTCAGAGGCTAAAACAAGTAGATTCGAAAGCATATGATTATTACTTTCAACAAGCTCGTTCTGATGTTCTTGATAATAAAGTTCCGGATATTATCTATGAGAGACACAAACGAGAGCTCATAGGTTTGGGAGTTTGTGACATGTACAGGTGAGTAAATATAATCTTCAAAAATCAATAGATCAATATTGATGAAAAACCTTTCAAATATCAAAAATTGAAAGGGATAAAAAACTGTATCATAATTGTTGCTACCAAAAATAAAATTAATGATACAAAAAATTATAATTTTTAGGGTAATGCTTGAAAAAGATGTTCCACGAGAAATTGTGGAATCTGATTACAAAAAATACATTCCCAAAGAATGCATAAAACGTCACTCATTCTTCATAAAAAAGCCGATCCACAATGCATTGGCGAGGATATCATCAGATCACGATGCCTCTTATGTGAAAGAACAATATTTGAATCAATTTGAGTGCATGGCACCAAATTATCCATTTGAGGAGTACAAAGCTCTCATGGACAAGGAAATGCCAGATCCAGTGAAAGTTCTATTAAGAGTAAGCGTAAATAACGTAAAATATTGTGAAACGGAGAATGAAGAATGGCACACGCTCTGCGCGATAGAAGATCTTTGCTTCATATCCATCAGACAAGATGGTACTGTTGAACTTTCGAAAAAAAATGGAATTCCCTCGTATCTAAAATTTGCAACGAATGCACTTCTCGTCTCCTTCGTCTCGGCGTTGGACGGTTATTACAGATTGGCTGTCAAGTGGACATTCAATCTTTGTCGCGATGTGATAACGCCTAGTCTTGAAAAATTACACAAGCAAAAGTGCCATGGACCAGTCGGGTAAGGATTTTTTCTGTTTGGCGGATTATGAATAATTGCAGAGGTGATTTTTGTCATAATTTTTTTGTAATTTCCAGAGGTGAATTCTCGTATGCAAAAATGGAAGAAAAAAGATCCAACAAGCCGGGTACTTATATTTTGAGAGAAAGCGAGACCAAGTACAATGTATATTACTTGGATTCTTGCGGCAAAGATGGAAAGCCGCGAACTCACAGAATTGAGCAGTTCGGACCCGATGATTTTGTGCTCTCCGACTCAGTTCAGAGATACAGATCTTTAGGAGAATTAATAGCTTTGCATCAAGATCCGGAGGGACAATTACATTTGGCCGAATGCTTGCCACCCTCGGAATATGGTTCGTATAAATTGAGATAAATATAATTTTTTTCTTAATTTGTATCACAAAAGAAACATCTTTTTTATTAATACAATTTTTAATTATCAACAGATAAATCAGCTCTATTGCTGTGTGCTCCCGAAGGCGTTAGCAGCGACGTCGTAGTCGACGAAGAAATAATCACTGCCCTCCTCGACGGAGGTCCACGTTGTATTCCACCCCAACAATTACAAATCTACAAAGCTCAACCATTTCCGAAAAGCAGTGACAATGGAGAAACTCGTACCGGAACGACGACCACATTGTACAGAGCGATGTGGCGAGTAGCCAAAGGAAAGAAATTGGAAGCTGCGATAAAAGTTTTGAAGGAAGAGGAGTGGAGATTTACGAGAGAATTTCTTGAACTGGCAGCGAAATGGGGTCAATTAAGATCTGGAGCTTTGGTTAGACTTTACGGTTTGACCGTGGCACCAGCAGTCGGAATGCTCATGGAACTCGTCAAACTTGGCCCTCTTGACGCTTATCTTAGGAATAATACACCGGAGACGGTCAAAACTGTCGATATGGTCGAAGCTGCTGCTTGTCTAGCGACTGCACTTTGGCATTTGGTAACGTCACGTCGTATAACTTAATTAATCAAATTTTTACCTAAAATATCGAGTGTCGTAACAGTAAAAGTAAAGACGATAAGAGTTTGATTAAATTTGTATAAAATATTCTCCTATGAAAAAAATGAGAATGTGATTTTTTTAAATTTCCTTTTGATATTTATCAAGTAGTTGAAGTCGAAAATAATTTTTATAGATAAATAGCTGTGCATGGAATCCTTTGGGTAGTTTTTGCCAGAAAGCGTTTTTATAAAGACTTTTTGAAACGTCTGATACAACTTAGTAATTTTTAGACTTGGTTATTATTTTTTGTAGGAGGAAAGTGGTGTCGTGCACGGTAACATTCGGTGTCGAAAATTATTGGTCCACGTGCAAACGGCTAATAGTTTCATCGTAAAACTAGCAGATCCTGGATTATTTTCTTACAGCCAGGCTGAGTAAGGGCAACTCGTCCGATTTAAAATAAGAATCCGTCAAAATCATCATAATTCGAAACATGTTTTTTAAAATTGTTACAGTGTTCACTGGTTGCCACCTGAATGCTATTTAAATCCAGATCTGGCGAGGCGGAGCTCTCGCGCTGACGTTTGGGCTCTAGCCACAACATTTTGGCAGATATTTTCCAGAGGCGCGAGTCTTGCTCTGCAACATGATGTCGACTCTGTCAAAAAGGTCTCAAAAAATTATCTTAAAAAGTTTCAAGATATTTTTTATTTTGCGAAAATAATTATCATTACTATATCGCATTAATTATCATTAAATTATAGTTTTACGCAAGTGGAAAACGTTTGCCTAAACCAATAAATTGTCCACTTGAGGTGTACAATTTGATGCTCGAATGTTGGGGCGATCCTGGTGGACCACGAAAACAACCGCAAGCCATAATGCGTGATATCAATCAGATTCTCTATCAGGTTTATAATTCGCGTCGCACGCACGCCTACGCAACTGCGTTCCCTCGTCTTTTCAACTATGACAAAAAGACCGAGCGACAAAACGATGATGATAACGAGACCGCAGAGAACAATTCCTCCTCGGATTGCGAATCTCGAGCGAGCAGTCTGTTCACCGATCGAACGAGTTTGCCATGGGATGATGGTGAAGAAAGTAAATATGAAATTTTTTTAATTGGAACAATATTCGTATTTTGTAGAAAATTTGTGATTTTTTTTTAAATTTTAATTTTGTTTTTTTCTAGGCACTGGAATCCTGCTTGACGCGAACGATCATTATCAGAATGCTGAGGAAGAACTTTCAATCTATCTTGGTTGGCTGAACGAGACTAAAGGTAATGGCGCTTTCGATGCAGTCGTAAATCACAAGAGAATTGTCAATCACGAAAATGACATTAATAATGTACAGGGAGTACAGGAACGAGCGGCGAGGGTCCACTCGGGCAGATGCAGGGAATTTTCGAGCTCGATGCAGACTGCAACGTGATACTCCAGGGTCGAATTGGTCAAGGTTTCTACGGCGAGGTTTACCGAGGCATACTCGAACGTGACAACGCCAAGGACGCTGAACCACAACAGGTCGCCGTTAAAAAATTAAGGACTCGAGCCTTGGAAGCGGACTTGAGGGATTTCGAGAGAGAAATTTCTATAATGAAGGTGAAAAAGATTTCCTTGGATATTTTTTAAATAAAGGTAAAAGAGTGAAGAATGCAGTTAATATCTCTCGTCAAAAATTAATTCCATTTTTTATAAATTATAGACATTGCACCATCCAAACGTCGTCGAAATTCTCGGAGTGATATCAGAGCCTGAAGTCTGTCTCGTGATGGAATTCGTCAAGCACGGTTCCTTGCAAAGTTACTTAGCAATTCATCGCGAGAGTCTCACTCACCGGAGACTTCTCGATTTCGCCCTGGACATAGCGACAGGAATGGAATATCTCGGTCACAAGAGCATCGTTCATCGCGATCTCGCAACGCGAAATATTCTCGTGGCCGACGAGAAGCGAGTAAAGATAAGCGACTTCGGTCTCGCTCAAGTTACGGGAAAAAATGATTATTACATAATACAAACTAATCGAGATCTCCCTATAAAATGGTACGCTCCGGAGAGTCTCCGGGACGGTAAATTTTCATCCCGCTCCGACGTCTGGTCGTTCGGCGTGACGATGTATGAGACGTTTGGTCTCGGCGAGGATCCGAAATTGCCCGGAATCGGCGGGGATGTCAAGACCAACAGCGAAACCGATACGGAAGGCGGTGGAGAACTTTTGGAAGCTCTGGAACGAGGCTTGAGACTTCCCTGTCCACCCAGTTGTCCTCAAGCTGTCTACGTTAAACTCATGTATCCTTGTTGGCATCTCGACAGCCACCTGAGGCCGAATTTCACGACATTGTGCAACGACATACGCGACTTGATAGAACAATATTAAAAAAATTATAATAAAAAATATGTTTGTTTAAACTTAAAAATGGTAAACTCAAATTATCCTGTAAGAGGCGAAAGGCTGCATATTTGTCGTTGACTTACGAGGATCATTGTGCCATTGTCATTGATCTCCTTACTGAGAAATTCATTTTATCGTTGACGTAAGAAAAAAAAATGTGATTGTAAAAAACAGTTGCTTTGACAAATTATATATGTACAATTTTTCGTTTTGAATTTATTTCGTGTAACATTATTACTTGAATGAAAAATCATATAATTCGGTTCTTCTAACATTAATACACTAGTTTTTATATATTTGATTTATAATATTCAGTATTATTTAATTGTATACTATTTTTGAATATTTAATAATCAAAGTATAAAAGGATGATGGTCATTTCACAATTGATCTATCCATTATGGAAATGAAGACTCACATAATTTTTTTCTGCATTCTAAGACACTAATTTTCTTAATATTTGATATTGTATCATGCTCAGTATTACTTGATGAGACTATGAAATGATTATGACGTCACAATTGATTGTGACGTTTCATACGAATGTACGCTCTCACCTGACATAAATTATCATCTAAAATATTTAACCGGTATAATTTTAATTCCGTAGGAATTTAATCTCTTAATTTAGCAAGTACGGATTGATATCGTCATCGAACGTTCGTCTCTGTCAGTCAAATTTTGACGGAATAATTGTGCGTGTTGCCAACTCAAATCGCCATCGCCATTCTCCAGTTCCGCGATTATTAAAATTTTTGTCACGCCATCCAAATCACTGGTTTGAAAATTTTCACAATTTTCGATCGATAAAATAATTTTTGATCTCTTCGGGTCTTGGTAAGAGCCTTCGACTTTCCATCCTACTTTTCCACTCTGAAAAATCGCACATTTCGCATGCAATTCGAACAATTTTACCGAGACGGATTCAGGTATCTCGATGCACCAAGCGACAAGCCCCTTTTTTTGTCCCGGAGAACGAGCAAGATATGCAATTTTCCAATCGTGCTCCACTTTACGAAAAATTGCACCTTCGGTCAGGTTTATGCCGTTTTGCCACCCCGACAGTCTCTCGATCAATTTCTCATCGTCCAACCACGTCTCGTATTCATCTTTCGCCGAATAATATCGAAGCTCCAATTTTTTAGCAAACTGTGGAACTTTCCAAATGCGGGATTCTGTTGGATTTGTCTGGAGTAAAAAAGATCACGTTTTATTAAAATTGGAACATTGAGAAAATATCATTCAGAGTCTGTTTTTAAATCATAAAAATCGCATTTTTTTATGAATTATCAATTTGAATCTGAACTTTATTTTTGTCGAGGTTCGAAGGTCAAGTGCTGAGTCAAGATTCCAATATTCGTCCTAAGGACCACAGAACTGAAAATATCTTACATCATTTGAACTTTTGTTACAAAGGAAGAGCTCTTACATATCTTAAATTTTTCATATTTGTGCACTTATTCTCAATTTAAAAAATTAATCGAACTGAATAGTCTAATTTATTAAATAAAAATATAAACTAAATTCCAGATCAATTAAAAGACATCAACGTAATTAATGTCTTCAATGTAAATAATAAAAGTAGAAATTAAAAATTTCTTGCACCTGAGTTTCTCCACGAGACATTCTCCATGCTAGCGATCCTGATGAACGTCCTTCGTATTCTTCGTTCGATTCTTCGTCAATTTTTGTCCCCGGTGGTGCTGGCAAAAATTCAACGAGCTCCATCGCCCTTCTTTTTGTAACATAATTTTTTCTCGCTTCGCTGTAACCTAGCGAGTTTTGTCTCTCATCGTTCAATCTACATATCAGTTCGCAGAGTTTTCTCTCGACGCAGAGTAATCGACGTTTCATCACTTCAGGCTGATCGCGAGTGTATCGCCATGTGACGTCCTGAATTTCATCTTTCGAATATGCTATTACGTAAGTCAGCTTTTTATTCCATCCTCGCTCGTACATCAGCGGTCGGTCTATCACGTTTTCACAAGGATCCACGTGGATCCATCTATTTTGAGCTATCGACCAGATCTAAAAATTTAAGGAGATTATTTGAAGTGAAGATAAGAATTTGATGAAATTTGATCAGAATTTTTTGCAGGGATATTATTTTTTCGAAATTTGAAGAAAAATGTATTTTGTCATTCTTCTTCAAAATTGAACATTTCGAAAAAATCAGTAATTAGAGAAATTAAAACAGAATATTTTTACCTCTGTCCAAACATGGTCAGTCCTGTCATGAACGTATCTTGCATCGAAATTTAAAGTTCGGCAAAGGAGAGTGAACGCGTTCGCCCATTCTCCACAACGACCACATCGAGTTTTTAATAAAATTCCGGGATCGACGTATCGTGGAAATTTAACTTCTATATGACAATCGTGGCATCTACAAATTTTTTATTTTAATAATTTATTATTTCTTATGATCTTTGCAGACAATTATTTTTATATTATTTTTCAAAGAATCATCAAAATTCAAAAAATAATTTTGTATAAATTTAATATCTGTAGATTCATGTAGATGAGTGTAAAAATGATTTAAACATTTTTCATTAATAATTTGACATAAAATTATCTCCCAAATGCAAAAAATGTATACTTCATAACTCTGAGCTCGTTCAGAGAGTTGCTCTCAAACTATCTATGAAAATTTTTGGGAATGCTAAGACAGAATTTAAATTAAATAATTTTATGGGTTCTTACTTATGGATCTCAGTTCTGTGAACTTTTGGATCTGTTGAATACTCAGTGCGATCATACTTGCATGGCTTTCCACAAATATCACAATCCGGAGTATCCACCCATTTGAAAAAGTCATTTTTGAACCAATCCGTTAATTCGACAAGTAGAAAATCATCCACAGTCAATTTATACTCAGTCATTGCACTTGGACCATTTTTTGCATTATTCTGTTTTATTTCCTTCTGAAATTGTCTCATCCTTTGCATAGCTCCGATTTGCAATTTTTCAATTGGTATGACCTCTCTGGCTCGGTTTTGTAGGTCAACATTTTCATAAATAAGAACATGTTTAAATTCATTGGCGATGCTCTGAAGAAAATCTTGTCTTCGACCTTTCCCAGATATTTTTTGCGATTGTTCGCTTCTGCTTTTTGGAACTGCTGGCCGTGTCTTTGATTGAAAATCATGCAATATTTTCTGTATCTGCCTGATTCTGGACAGCGAAGCTTCAGGTGGCAATGTAAAATACTCTCCATCCTGAATAAAATATTTATTTACATTTTTCAAGAATAAAAATACTTAGAATTATAACTAAACTTTTTGAATTTTCAAAATTACACATTATGAATTTTCGTACACTATAAACATTCCAATTTAAAGTAAATAATTCAAGCAAAAATTAAAACTACTGATTACAAATAAATTAAAAAATCTGTTCAACACATAGCGTTAATTAAAAAATTATTGAACCTCAACAAAACCCATTTCGAACAGGCACTCAATGGCTCCAAAAGCTCTCAATAAATTCTCCGTTATTCTTGAATCATCAACGCGAATTTTACGATGTTGACTGTCATCAGGGAATGACAGAATATTGTCACATAAACGTAACAATATTTTTAAGGCATCAGCGAGAGTGGCAGTGTCATTATCTCTCAAGAACTCTAAACACTTTTTCAAATTCGTATCCATTTTTTTCACAATTTATTTCAAAAATTATTTTAAAAAAAAATGACAAATCTCGTTCAACACGAAATGTTTATTTTTTAAAATGATTGCAATTTTTTGTAACGATCGACAACCATGAAACGGGGTTACAAATTGAGGTTAGCTCTCGTCATTAAAAAACGACCAAACGAAACAAAGTGACAATGTGGCATTGTCGATTCCCTTATCAAAACTGAAATTTAATCATTGTTGACAGTCACGATCGTATTTGAGAGAAGCAACACGAACGACAATACGTGTACAGCCATAATGAACTGCCGTGAAAATATTGACGCATTACAGCCAACGCGAAAAAAAAAAAATTATTGAGCTTTCGGATTGGCAAGCATTTTTGATGAAACGCTGGACAGTGATGCCTCTGCAGGCTTTTTTTTAAACTAAAAAGCTATGTCGCTTTTTTGAATGCAGAATGCCAACGGTTTGCATTCCATTCGTATTATTTTCTCGGATACACAATCGTCAATGTCAACAACATGGTAAGTTCAGTTTTGATAACCAAATCAAGAATGCCGTATTGTCATTCTCTTGTGAATTCGAAACTTTTGGTCTTATTATTGAAGACAAAATTGCATGATTGAATATATTTATTTAATTTTATATGAAAGTTTTGAAATTTTTATATTTTTTTGAAAATTCTCATTTTTTCCTCGACATTTTTATGAAATTCTGACAAAACTCGATAAAAAGAAAAACAAGCGGAAAAGCCAAATCAAAGGCGGCCGGAAGCGAGGCAATAAGAGAATGTTCAATTTGTAGGACACGTAGAAATTTCTGGTTCCATTTCCACGATTTCGTTCGCAAGTTTCAATGTTCGGCTTGTATCCGGATGGTTATGTATAGCGAATTCTTTGAGCCTCGGCAAAGGGGATATTCCTGTTCATCTAATGGAAAATCACTCAATAGTCAAAGACCATTTAGGATATACAGAGAAACGCTCGGTCAAGGCAGACAGAGAGTCGAAAGAGCTCGGGAGAGGGAAATCGAGAAAGAGACGCGCGAGAGGGTTCACGGACATCGGAAATCGGTCCGACGTACAACTTTCGAGTTTCCATTGTTGGTCAAGTCCGGTGCCAGATCGAACATTAATTTGATCCGATCGTTTTCCAGATAAAATTACGAACAACTTGTCTATTCAAGCGGACGTACCGAAACTTGGACGAAACGATGAAACAATATTTTTTAAATTAAGATAAATAAAAAAAATTTTAAAGCTAAAATTTAAAACTGACTTAAAATTAAAATCTAACTAATTAAGCAAATTGACTTATTTAAATCAGTATTTAATAAAAACTGCTGATTTAAAAAGGATTTTCAAATTTTAAATCAGTCAGCGTGCAAAAAATGTAAAAATGTATAAATAATGTGGTCTTTTGCGCATAAAGCTTCCAATAGCAGAATGAAAACTCATCAATGTATCTCTTTTACGTTCATAAACGTAAATTCCAGTATCGGATACTCGAGAAAATTCAAGTCAAATGAGAGCATTTTCAGCGAAACTTCATTATCCCCTTTCTACGTTTCTGGGAACATGGAAAATTTTCCGTAATAGCGACGTTGTGTACGTTTCGAATTTCAATCAGCAAACACATCGGGAATCTCGAGTCTAATCAAATCTCGGACACGTATAGGCCGAAATAAAATAAATTCGAACGTTGTCCGATATCGGATCGTATAGATTGTACGAAATTTTCGGATGTTCGAGGTTAACGGTATTGGGAATAGATTAAGAGATCACAGAATAATCGTGCGCCGGACAATAATCGTGCTGCTAATAACCATCGATCCTTTTGTTTCGAAACTTTCCCCGATTACGGTATTGCGGATCGCTTTGACTTCAGTCGCGATCCTTTCGTAATTGTCTAATTGACAATTTTCCTATTATTGTCTAATTATCTTAATGACAATTGACAAATTACTAATCCTGGTCTAATTCCAATTTTGACAATAAAATTTTGAGGGTTGATTTTTTCTTATTATTTTCTTGTTCGATAATTAGTTTTATAAAGTAACTAATTCACTCAATAAGAATGACAAACGTGAAAATGTGAGATAATTGTTAAATTTTTATCGATTACAATATTGCGGATTGCTTTTACTTCGGTTGTCACTCAGTCGTAATTGTCTAATTGATGACAATTTTCCTATTATCGTATGTAATTATCTAAATTAGTAATATTGGCTAATCAGATAAAATCTTAGCGATCTCATTTTGCCACAAAAACATTATCTAATATTGATAATGCGAAATTTCTTGCTCTAATTAATTAATTTAAAAAATTGCCAGTGTAGTCGATGCTTATTTTTGTCTTTTCTTCGAATTTACGTCCGTTAAAATTTTTCCGCGAATGTCTACTCTTCCGAGAAATTGCAAGGCCCCGGTGAATTCGTGGAATTGGGGAGAGGACTCGCTCGCGAGCGCCGACCAATAGAAAGCGCGATCTCGTCCCTCTGGAGTGGGGAGCGGCGTCCGAACTGACGCGAGAGAGCTCAGTTCGCTTCGAACCTTGCAGCGTAACAAGTCACGTAAGTAGCTGTCTCCTTTTATACACTTCTTTTCAATATTCGGTAAGTCGTTTTCTAATTCGATCATTTTTTTCCTTCAAAGCGTTATTGCATCGAGAATAATTGGAACAGTGAAATACTCGAAAAAATTTTTCGTGCAAGTACAAAAATTTATTAATATATTTTTTAAAAATCTAATCATCTCGAAAAATATGTATTTTCTAATTTTGACCATCCGCATGAAAACAAAAATTCCTTTTCGTAATACGTTCGCGATATAAAGTTGATTATATTAAAAAATAATCAGTTTACTTCATCAGGAATTACAGACGTGAAATCATCATAAAAAATATCGTCGTAGTAAAAAAAACCAGTTCAATCTTTTTTCACATTTTCTCCTAATAAACCGGAGCACAAAAAACTTCAATTCTCATTTCACATCGCGCGAACCCCGAGTTTTATTTTTAACCCTGCATTACAACGCGGTACGAAAAGATTTGACACATCGGTCGTTTATTCTCGTGAGCGTGTGGGTGTGTTCGTTCTACCGTAAAACAGGTAGACTTGTAAAAAAAGTAATAATAAATATGTATGCGGGTGACGTGCGAAAAGCGTGCACTTCTCGTGAGGATTTGAGGGTGGCGAACGCGTCGCGCGTTGTCCTTCCAGGAAGGAAACAAACGCGCATGTAGGAACAAAAAAAGACACGAGAATGCTCTCCTTTTACAGAGAGACAAGGGAAAAGAAATAGACAGAGAGTTGGAGAAAGAGGCGAAAAAAAGAGAAAAAAATGCTCGCTAGACAGACGAGCTTTGAAGATCGCGTGGATGTTGTGTGCGAGATATGTCGGACGTTTTATAGAGTCGGGATTGCTCATGCGTCCTCTCTTCTTTGCTATTTCGCTTATCCGTTATCTCTGCGTTCTTTCGGTCCCTTTCCACGCGTACGTACTCACTTTTTGAGCTTTTTCTCCTTTCTGTACTTTTGTCCCTCATTATGTTTCTTTCTCTCTTTATGCTTTATCGCCATCCCTCTATACTTTATCTCCTCCTTTTATTCTTTTTCTCACTCTGATCTTTCTTCAATTTTGTTTCCATCTCACTGTTTATTGTTATACTTTTTCTCTCTTCGTGTTTTTTACATTTTTTTTACGTCCTTTCTGTTTCTGTATTTTTTCTCACCCTTTATGTATTTTCTTCTCTCTTTCGATACATTTTTTTCTTTCTCCTTCATTTCTCTCCTTTTTCCTCGATCTCGTTCTCTCGGTTTTTGCTCTCGGATCTTCTTGTCTCTCTCTTTCTCTCTCGCTCTCACGCGCTGTCAACCAACCGAGTATCCCCTCCGCCCCACCTCAGAGACTCCCTTGCCCACGCGTCCCCGCCCTCGTCACCGTCGAGGCGAGAGAAGAGTCCACACGGTGGGGGATGAAACGGCTCCTCGTATCTCGCTGCCGCCAGTCTACCCCGAACGCTCGAACCGCCACTAAGTACGAGTTTCGTCAACCTTCGCGTATATCGCCCTTCCGCGCGCGCGCCCACTCGCATATATCGCGCAGCAAAAAAGTTTCTTTTCTCATTCCTTTTTCATTCGTCGAAAGCTCATTTGATACAGGGTGAATGTTATTTTCGATGTTAATGATATATTAATTTTTTTATCGTTTGGAGTGTCTTCGTTCATTTTTAAAATTATTTTCGAATATTATTTGATCAGTTACTGGTGGACGCAATATTTATGAAACGGTTTTAATGTTGATGTTAATTTTATTTATTTGAGTGGTCGGTGTGAAGTTTTTTTAATTGAAATATTTTTTTCTATATGAAAATTTATTTTGGATTTTTATTTGTTCAGTGCTCGATAGACGTTTCTGTGTTTCTGTAGAATAATGGAATATTTGAGAAACGTCAGTTTAGATGTTAGATTTCGATTGACGTTTTTTAAATTCGATTCATATGAAGTTTTTTATTCAAACTATCAGACAAAATTAATTTTTATTTCGTTCTGTACTTGATTAAGTGAATTATTTTTAGTTTCGTAAATCAAAATTGTTTTGAGAATACCGTGAAAATAATTAGTCTCTCGAAAAAAATATTCTCGAGACTTTATTAAACGTCTAAAGAAAATTTTCTTTAAACGCTCCAAAATCTGCAACACTTTATGAAATAAGTAATTTTTGTGCTTTTATTAACTCTATATCGAATCTCATCGAAAGATATTCAACCCTCGATCTAACTTTACCCATAGAGTTCTTTTTTAAAGTAAAAGAACGCTCAAGTTTAAAGTGCGCGAGTGAAAAACTTTTAATTTTCGCGATATAAAGTTTCAACGAAATTTTCTGTGCCAGGAAAGTAAATAAGTAGACGAAACAGAAACGAAAAAAGGAAGAAGAAAATTCGTGAATTAATTCAAACGTGTAATCCGTCATGCTGACAGATCTTCTGATTTGTATCGGGACGTTGCGTTGGTGACCCTTCGAAAGATAAAACCGGCGCTGTCCAGAAAACAGGGAATTTCATCTGTGTGTCATTGAATTTCGCAAGAGATTTATGTGTCCGTTCGAGAGCTCTGGAATTTTTGTGGAAAAGGGGCCAGGGAAGAATGATTGCGGGGAGTGTCGTGAGTCGATCGAAATTCGTGGGGACGAGAATACGTCAGAACGAGTAATTTCGTAAATTTTTCTGAAAAAAAGGTGCGGTCGGTAAAATACGCAAAGTGCAAGGATACAAAAAACACCACGAACGAAAAAAATTAATAATGAATTATGAATTAAAATTTTATTCCTGAAAATGTGAAAATTTGCCCAAGTGAAAAAATCCTTCACGTCGTATCCAAGATAAATTACGCGAAAAATCGTCGACGAGATAAAAAAATATTGTACACGAGGATAAATATTTGTGAGCAGAGAGTTTCGTGCCAAGATCTCGTCAAGGAAATAGCAATGTTTACGTTTGACAGTAGTTTGAGTGTATGTCGTGTCAGGCGCGATGAAAAAGTGCACATCGCGTGGTCAGTGTCCATGACCACCGGTGATCTCCTCCAGTGAAAAAAAAAGAAACAATTGAGTGAGGAAGAAACAAAAACAACGAGTGACCAAAACGAGTGAGACCATACTGGAGCTATAAATTATTATACAAAGATTTAACTAAATAATTAAATAAAAAATAAAAACTACACATACAGGAATTTAGAAAAATTTTATTAAATTGTTATTAAACGTTTTAATATCAAATATTTAATAAAAATTGACATCGATTCGAGGACTGACATTTGTGTACGAAATCGAGCAATGTACGTAATTTTGACTTTTTTTTATCAATGAATTCGTGTAAACAAACCTAAAAATCGTCAATTTAAATATCGTGGAAAAATTTCTCGTTAGAATAAACCGATCGATTTTATGACTATTCGAAGTTTCTATAATTTGTTTTTAAATCATTGAAATAAATGTGTAATAATTTTCATCAAAGTGATAACAAAAATCAATAAAAATTTATAAATACCTTTAATATTTTTTTTCTTTTCAGAATCGGATTTCATGTAAAAATATTCTCGCCCATCGTTAAATGTTGAAAGGACAGGATACAGTGAAAACCAAAAGAATCAAGCAGCGCGAATCCACGTTCGGTCTGACGAGTTTTTCGAATATTATCGCGAATCAAGTGAGAGACGTCAAAATATTGGAATTAATCGTACATTTCCATTATTTCTTCGTTACATTCCCTATAAATCGACGATTATTCAACATCCGACGGGACTCTCCAACTTTTACAGAAAACCATCAAATTATAATTTGATAATTATCAAAGATTAAAAACCAAATATGACAGTGTCATCGAAATTACACTGCAGCATTAAAGAACTAAAAACGCCAAAGAACTTGTAATGAATAAAATTATGTGATAAATAAAAATTCCAACCAAAATCAAATTGCACGAAACATTGAATAATAAATCACAAAAAACAACAGTGATATGTCACATCATGAAAAATAATAAAATCATTACACTGACAAAAGAACAATAACGAAAGAAAAAAAAAACAAAAATTTAAATTATGTGAAAAAGGAATTTGAAGGACGTGCAAGTGGAAGCGACGTTTGTCTAATACCGTGCAGTTGGGAAGTCGACAATTTTCTCGTGAAGCGCAAAGCGATGGAGACTCGCGAGGCAGCGAATACGTGCAAGACGAGAGAAGCGATTGGGAGTAATCTCGAGAACGTTTCTATTTGAGGAGAGGAACGACGGATCGGAATAGACCGTCCGAATAGAAATTTGCATATAAACGCGTTATATACGTATTTACGTTGGTATATATATATTTATATATATGAAGAAAATTTATATATATTATATATAGATATATATGTGCTCGTTGTGAAGTGCGGTTGGGTTTTACAAGAACGTGGACAAGAGGAATGAGAGCCTACGAAAAATGAAGGGTCTATTGTTCGCTCTGGGACTCCTATTCGCCGGTAAGCTTCCTTCCTCACTTTTTTGCTTCCTCCCTCGCTTCTTTTTATTGTACGTTGGAGATCACACGGGTCAATATATGCTCGGTCCAGGGATGATTTTGGCATGGTGAGAATTATTTTTTTCAGTTTTTATATGAATTTTTCTTGATTGTTTTTTAAGAATTGAAATTAAAGGTTTAAAACAAGATTTTCTGTGATATAGATTTGGTTGTTTTTTTAATGATTTTTTTAAAGGTTACTTGGGTTTGTATTTTTGGTCCTGGATTGATATTTTTTTTCAGTGAGAATATTTTGAATCGCGTTACATCCAACAATTAGATTATTATTTCAATTATTTTACACAGAATTTTTCTACTCGAGATATTCCATATTTTCATAATGAAAAAGAAAAATTGATTATGAAATTTTGTTTATCTTTTATGCACGAACTTTATCGAATCGAAATTCGATACCATGAATTTCATGTGAATAAAAAAAAACAAATTGAAAACGATCTCAAAAAAAGTAACGAAATTAACGAAGATAAAATCGAATGCTCGTGATATTCCATATTCTTTTTTGACATTTCTTTTTCGAGTTTAAAACTGGAAAAATAATTACACAAATAATCAAACGATATCGACACATTTATAAAAAATTGCAAACCAAATACGTGGATAAAATTCCATTGACAAAAATGTCTATCAATTTTTCGCGATTAATATTTGCGAATAAATATCTCGTTTGGAGCACGAATCAATACTTCGCGTATCTTCACTCCGGGTTTGCTCATACGGGACACTCGATAACATTATTGTTCGACAATAATGCCATTGTAAATAGTTTATAATTCGAATACATCGAGCGCAACGGAAAAGCCTCGGGAGAAAAGACAGCAATATCAATTCACATAGAATAATTATTGTTGAATTTTCGTTGAATGAGAATTGCATTTTTATGGATATCTGCTCTGTTTTTTCGTGATAATGAAAAAAAAGAAAAATTCCATTTGTCTTCCGTTATCTCTGGCTTCCTGAGTTTGAATTTCATTATTTTTATGATGTATTATTTACAAAAGTTTTTGAAAAGAGCGAGAGGAAATAAACGAGACGAGATTCATGGCGTATTTATTTGGGTTTATTCATCCCATCGATAATAAATATTTGGATAGAGAATTTAATAAAGAATGAATAAATAAATGAATGAGCTTGCATTTTTGTTTGATGTAGAGTGAATGTTCGTATTGAAAAGGAATTTGTACTGTGAGAGAAAATATGTTCTATTTATTTTACCGAACATATAATTCGGAATATTTTTACTGCTTTTTACGTTATAATTGTTGGAATTACTTAAATAATGTTTGAAAGTTATTAACGCATATTTTGGCTAACGTACAGAAAATTCATAACTCGAAAATGACGAAATAAAAATAAATGAATAATAAATAAATTTTTTAAATTAAACTTTATACTTCAAATTTGAAAATAAAATCTACAATAAAAAATGTATAAATTGTTTATTAAAAATATAATAATAATAAAAATTTTGATGCAGTCCAAGGACCGGCTGGATGTACGAACGAGGATGACAATCAGGAGGATTTGGAGCTCGAACCGCTTGATCGTGGACCTTACTTTGACATCTCGGCATCCCAGAACGTGACAGCGCTCGCTGGAAACGAAGCGCGGCTGAACTGCCGAGTACGGAATTTGGGCGACAAAATCGTAAGAATTTAATAACTTTTTTTATTAAAATAACGAAGAACAAATATCACAGAATGATAAAACAATATTCAGTACTGAAAATTAATTTTTTTTATATACGAAGAATTTTATCTGATGAGGATGAAAAGTTCTGGCTCATGAATAGGAAATAGTAAAAATTTGTAATGTTATTTTTCAATATTCTTGCTCCAAAATATTAAGAAATATCAGAACAAGAATATCGTAAGTTTTACTCCAAGAATCATTATCCGCAAATTTTGCCTGGCGATAAAAAAGAATCTGCTGAAAAATTCAATTCCGAGCTCGGCGAAATGTTTGCGCTTTGCGGGATTCGAGCAATCGGGTAATAGAATTTGTTCATGTTAAGTTTGCGATCGGGGCTTGCCAAGTTTTCGTCCGACTCATCAAGTGGCCGGGAGCCAAAGTTTTTCGCGAGAATTTTTTATTTCTGGAGAAAGTTGCGACGTTCCGAAGACTTCGGTGAAAAAGATCAAAATTACACGTGTAAGAATCACAAAAAACGAATGAATAATCACGAAATAATCAACAATAAAACTCGCCGAGATAAAAAAATCGTTTTTTCAATCCAGGAAAAATTCGAGACTTAAAATCCGTCGTGAATTTTTAATTATAATTTACTCGGAATTAAAATGAATTGGGTTGAGATTAAAAAAAATTGTTTCGTTTCAATTGAGGAAAAAATCGCGGAGGCGAGATTGGAAGCTGCGCGAAACGCATTTAAAATTCGTCATTAATTTTTAATTATAATTTACTCAGATCAAAGAAGCTCGAAGAAGTCTTGAGCTGCAGGCGAACTCTTTCCCGTTTAACAATATTTATTTAAAATCCGTTGCAGCTAAATTCGTTTCTTCTCGTTAATTATTCCAAACAGACGAGAAGTCGAGAAATAAGATTTTCCACTATCTCTCGCAACGAGGAATGTTTATTTAACACACTTTTTCTGTGAAAGAGATCTTATTATTGAGAGAAAATATTAAAACGAAGGAATGTGGAAATTAATAAGTTTTTAATGCTGCAGATTTTTTCGAGGTTGAAATAACATGCGGAACACAATTTTAATTCACTGAATTCAACGGCACAGAATTATTTCGGTAACGTGAAATGGAGAAATATTTTTAAAGAATATAAAAAATCATCAGAACAATACTTTTTTTATTAAATTTATTTTCTTCAATATCGTTGGATCATCGCATATATTAAATCGAATGGAAAATGAAATAATATAAAGATAACTCGAACCTTCAATTTTCTATCGAAACCAATAATCGACAACTAACGAAGAAGAACATCCCTGACTGTGACTGTGAGTCTGGGCACAGTGAAATTCGCATACGCGAATAATACGCGAGAGCTCACACGTCGAGAAAGCGTTCCAGATCGACGGATGGACGGGTCAGGCCAGTCTCGGGTATTCCGAATAGCGATAAACTTTATGGCCGGGCGATAAAGTTTAACGTCAGGTTTGCAGAAAGGAATTCTGTTACACACGCGTGGGCGTAAAACACATAAGCGTTTCGATGGAAGAGCTGAAATGACAAAAAGGAGATGAATGCGAAAGTAGGAAGAAAAATAAAAGGGAAAGGGAACAGAGTACGGATGAGAGAGAAGGAACGACGAAATGAGAGAAGGAACAAGATAAAACGGAAGAAGGAAATGAAGATTTATAAATCTAGTCCCTGGTGTGTGTATAGACTTGATTTTCCGCCATAAAATTGATCGATTTTTGCATTGATCGGGACAGAAACGATGTTTCGAAAATTCAGAGACTTTGTGTCGCCGTTTCATCTCTTTGTACATAGATCTCTCTGTCTCTCTCACTCGCACGCTCTATATCTATCGTTTTCTTCTTCCTGACGCGTGTGGACAAGAGAGAAAGCCGGCAACATCGTAGAGAACCGGAAATTCGGATAAATCCTCCATGGGGAAGCTCCGAGGGACAAAAGTTTATGCGAGAACGATAAACTTGGCCTGAAAGAGGGATCAGCCTAAGGTTCACCCATTTTTCCCTCTCTCTACTCCACGTTTTTTTCGCTTCCACATCCACGCAACAGTATTCGCTATAAATTTTATGCGCATTGATCCCAAATGTGTACTGAAATTCGAATGATTCATTCCCATAAGTCAAAAACATAAATTTTACGCTTTTGTTAGACTCGAAATAACTATATACATAAAACATTGAGGATTGAGCGTATAAAGATAAAATTTGAATCAAAGTAAAATAAATTATGTAAAATGAAATATTATAAGAAATTGAGATTTTTTTCGGGGGATGCAATAAATTATCGATGGACGCTGCCGTTCGGAGATAACGAGTCGATTTATTTGCGTCATTTGAAAACCGTCTTACATAAAAGTGAAAAAAATGGGAAAGGACTTTCCCGAGGTCTTGGAAAAGCGAATAATCTTGCGAAAAATCATCTCCTGGTATTCGCAGAAAGCTTCGTATATGAAACTCCGTCGTAGCCATAAAGAGAAATATACTTTTATACGAGACATTTTGGAGTGAATTTACAGGGAGTGTCCTTAATCCTTAATGGTGGTGCTTAAAATTTTTTCGCTTCTCAACGCTACTGCGAAATGATACGCATTATTTCTCCTGGGGTTTTCCTTTTAAAGGCTTATTTCTTTTTTCCTTACAAGCTTTTTTGCCTCTTGCATCCCCGAGAAAGAAAAACCAGATGTGAAAGTAAAATGCTAGTAGAAGATTACAAAAATTTTATACAAAAAATGAGGTTAAAAATTGAAAAAAATTATTAAAGGGAAATGTGTAAAATAATGTTAAAATCATGTAAACTTTTTGTGAAAAAATGTTTATCTCGATAAGTAAGCATAAAGTCGGACGTAAATGTTAAAACAAGAAAAAAATGTAAAACAGGAATGTGTCTAAAATAATGTTACAAGCTCAAAAGCTTTTTACGAAAAGGATTTTTGATCTCGAAAAATGTATAAACGCAAGTAAGAGAAATTTCGTGTATGCATTTGTCAGTACATTCACAGTTCAATGGAAGATATCTCAAGAGGAATTTTCTCTTCGAAGTAAAAGGATTGACCCACATTTCGACCAAAGTTCTCTCCCCTCTTTTTATCCCTGGGCATTCAATTATAAAAAGATCTTAGGGCTTAAATTTGATTTCCATTCGGGTAATCGAATCGTGAGGATTAAAGCTGAAAACAAATTTACAGAATAAAGCTCTCAATTTATCAAAAAAAAAAATTTTTTTAAAGACTTATTAATTATATTTCTGAGGCGACGAAAATTTATTACAAATATTTGGCTCGTTTTTCTCATTAAAAAAATATGAAATCGATCATCATTTAAGATTGCTTTAAAATTTGAAAATAAAGAGCTTTAAAGTTCCACCATTTTTTACTCGACGAAAAAAAATTATTTATAGATCTTCGGCTTCTTTCTCCTGGATCCTGGGATGGGAGAAGGATTTATCCAATTAAAAATCTCATTTGTTCGAGCAAGAGAATGCCACAAGTAGTTGGCGCGTTCGCGCTATGAGTCTTACTGGCCCCTGACGACGCCTCGGGGACTTTTCGCTGTCTTTAATATTATACGCGAGGGTTAATCGCCAAGAAATTTCCGTAACGAGAAAACCTCATAGCCTATATCTCTTGGGGATTTGCGCTGAAATGAAAACTAATTCCCGGCCTGGAAAAACGGGGAAGGAAGAGAAAAAAAAGGACAGACAATATCTTCGTTTTTATCTCGCTCTTTATCTCTCTCTCGCTCTTTTTCACATGAATAAAGTCACGAGGTGGTAGTGATATTAGAAACGAGATGAAATCAGTCGTGAGAACGAATTTACCATTCATGAATCAGAAATTGATAGTTAAACATTCGGAGATCACGAAAGATTTTCTTTTCTCAATTCTCTTATTCACTCCGTTCATTGTTCGCTGTTTTTTTCTTCTTGGTGTACCTGGAGGTTTAACTGTCATGGGAAAAAGCTCCCCGACAGTTTTCTATCCTTACAGCTAATGCCTGAACTGATAAAAGTTCGAAGAAAATCGACGTGGTCGATAAAACGATTTGATAGGGTTTTGACTTCAGTATTCAAAAATGAACCGCTTACGGTATTTTTTTCTTTTTTTTTAACACCGTTGTTATGACGTGGACTTATAAAAATTGTTTTCTTCATATATTGAAACTTGAACGAAAAGCATAATTTTTTAGTTACAAATTAAAATAAAATTTAACGTAGATAAAAATTATATTATTTATCAGAATAAATATTACACGTAAATCATTGACAATTCTTAGATATTGAGATATTGAAAAATATGTAAAAATTGAGACCTCTAAGAATTTGAACGACATCGAACAATATTGAAAGACTTCCGCTTCTATTTACTCCGAGCAGAAATAAAATTCTTATCTTTCTACACATTTTTTTAAATGACTTCCTCAACTCGGAACGGTTCTTCTCGACATCAATTTATATTCCTCCTTCATCAATATCTGTCGAAAAATATAGAAAATTTCGTATAGTCGGCGGAGGGTTGTTTTTTCGATCGATCATTGCTAGGATCAATTCGCGTGTTACCTCGGAGAAAAGTTGAATAATGAAGAACGTGAAAGCTTTTGTGGAGAGAAAAAGATGGAGCGAAGAAAAGCCAGAAAAGAGGGAAAAGGAAGAGAAAGAGGAACGGGAAGGAAAAAAGTCAGAGAAGTAGAAAGAGAGGGCGAGAGAGAATGAAAAGGGAATAAAAAGGGCGATGAAAAAGAGAATAAAGGAAAAAAGGGAAATCGTAGTACAAACGTGAATGGAAAATAAGTTCTGGCTCCTTTTCTATTCCGCTCCAGATACTTCGAGCTTTCCCGTAGTGTGAAAAAATATAAGCTATACGAAGTGGATGCGGTCGATTCTAGTCAGACAGGAAAATAAGGCAGTCAAGTGTTCGACGTTCCGAATACATGCGCGCACACGCTTCTTTCTCGCTCTGAGAATTCTCATTTGAAACTCAAAACGAGATTCTTCTGATCCTGCCGGAATCGAAGCACGAATCGCGTCAAAGAATTCGCGAGACGAAAACAAGAAAGGTATTCACATGGAATGAAAGATCGCGACAGAAAGGAAGTGAATTAAATTTTACGGAAAAAATCTCTCCAAGAATATTTTCAATACCTCTTTCCTGATTTTTTACTTGAAATTCTTCAACACAAGAAATTTTCACGATCATGTATAATCAGCCTAAAAATACTCGATTACCATATATACGTGTCTTTGCATCCCGTAAACTTAAAAAAAAATACATATAGCGAAAGATTTTCAATCCAGTGTTGCAAACTTCGAAACTTCGCGGAAAATGTTGAAAATGAAAATATTTTCAGGATTGAGAGAAATTCCTGGCACGGGTGAGATTAAAATGCGAAACGTGATATTTGGCTCGCGTTGAGCCGAGTCGTAAAACGCCCAGAAATAAAAACACATTCGCACAAAAAAGGAAAAAAATACCAGGAAGTTTCGGGTCAAATACTCAAATCCAAAGGGAGATTCCTCAATTGTTCGACATTAAAAAAATGTTAAACAAACTGACTTTCTCACCAGCGTAAAACTTTTGAAATTCTCTCTCGCGGATGAAAATAAAAATAGAATAGTACCCCTTGTTTGAAAATACTCGTTGCGATATGTATTCCATTTTGAATACAGGCAACGACGGCTATTTGTAAGCTTCGGAGCTACCTTCGATGCGATATCCTCGTCTGCGTCGGAGAAAATAAATTTTTTTATGAAAGGTGAAGTACTCGCTGCCAGAAACACACGATATTAAGTAGGTTGTGGATAATGGCTTAAGTACTCAAAGTAACGTATACGCCCTGGCAAACATTTATATACGTGCATTTATATCATACATATACATTTAAATGATATACATGCACATATACGTTTTGTACCTTCGTCGAAAATGCATCACAGTGTAATATTTCAAATAAATATATGCGCCACTCATATACAGGGTGTCGCGAAAATGTAAACGATCGATGAAGAAATAGATTCCTGAGAAGATTTCGAATCGAAGTGCCTTTGGGCGTTTTTTGATCCGATCAAATCCTGAAGAGTTATTGACAATTAAAGTGCAGCCAATCGTTGAGTGCCGCGTGTCATCGGTCACGTGATCCGCTTACGTCCGATTGGCTTACGCTCAAACCGTCGATAACTCCCCACTCGTTCGTCGGATCAAAAAATTTCCAAAGACTTTTCGTTCCGAAATTTCATGAGGAATCTTGTCATCTTACTTTTATCATGAAATTCTGAGTAATTATTTTTGCACACCCTGTATATAGTTTTACAGACATATAACGAGGCGTCATTTCGAGGTACGTGTACAAAATATACGACGAGAGTTCACGGATTATGAATATATATTATCCCGACTGGTCCGTAACGAACGGGAACGGCAATTCTCCTCGTGCTCCAGAAAAATACAATAATGCAGACCCGTATTAAAAATGCATTTGCACAAAACATTCTCGCGATCACAAAATGAAAATTTCTCCTGCGGTTAAATTATATATCCTATTCTCCTTTTTGATACGGGAATAAAAAAGATCAAGAACAACATCATGATATGTACTTTGCGCAACGATGTATTTTATGCAACGATGCATTTTCCACGACTCGTGCGTATTTTATAAAAGTTGCGGAATTTTTTTCATATTTAATGCTATAATTATCTGAGCGTAATGGTGTTGTGAGGAAATCCCAAGGGGAGAGTGGTGAACGGAAGAACAAAAACGAAACGTTACAAATAGCTTTTTCGCCTGGCCAACACAAGCTCGTTGGGGCGAAAGAAAAAAAATATACGCATTCCTACGTATAAAAATTGAAAACAGGAAAGATGAAGGTTCGAGAGAAAAAAGGGAAATGAAATGGCAGCAGTGCGTACAAAATGTATATTCGACGTTACGTTCAGAATAAAGTTTTTTCTATACTCTTTGTCGAATCGAAACGTGCCACTGCACATCGGGAATCGTTTCGAGCTAACTTTCGAATTTTTTTACGTTTTCATCTTTTTTTCTCATTTTTTAATGTTTTCTTCTTCCTCTTTCTTTCCTGGTCTAAAGCTCTCTCACTCTCGCTCACATCAACTTTTTACTTCTTTTTTCGCTTTTTCCATTCGCTTCGTAATTAGTGTGTGCCGAAATAGGATTCTAGGGAGGAAAAGGGAGGAGAATATTTAACGCGGGAACGTGGTGACCCATAGAAACGCCCTCGTTGTAGTTTTCGTATCTCCGCTTCACCGAAGCACGTTTATGAATTTATATATATTATGAACGTACATAGAGAATTTTAATATAATGCACTACCGCGAATACACGGAGCGGCTAACTCTCGACCTAAAAGTTATTCGGGAGTGCATTAAAATGCAATTATCCGCTCTTATTTTGATGAGAGATAACAGAAATTCAATTTTCGGTGTTGCAATTAAATTCTCGTGTATTTATATCGAACTTATTGTATCT
This sequence comes from Cremastinae sp. B BG-2022a, assembly GCA_030522605.1. Classification (NCBI taxonomy): domain Eukaryota; kingdom Metazoa; phylum Arthropoda; class Insecta; order Hymenoptera; family Ichneumonidae; species Cremastinae sp. B BG-2022a. Next base: position 43,594 of record JAPYYX010000100.1, read on the forward strand.
CTTTTCGAAACTTTTCTCGTAAGGAAATATTTTTGTAATGTCGTTGATAACCGGCGACCTCAATTTTTCAATCTCGTGTAAAAAAATTCGTGAATTGTTTGGAATAACTTTTCAAGAAATAATCATAGGATTTAGTTTTGATAAATTTTGTTCTTATTTTGACGAAGTTGCTGCCGGGTTTCGAAGGCAAAACATTCGAGGAAGAAGTTTCTGGTTAAAGCCAAAAGTACACTGTTAGCACAGGACGTCTCGTGAGCCGTTATTTAAATAGGTGCAAGCGAAAATTGGAAAAGGCCTCGGCTCTGACTCTGGGAGATACGAAAGCTTTATCACGAATTCTATTAACAGAAAGCATTTCTGTCGTATGCCAGTTCGAGAGTTTAAACAGTTAAGGTTCAAGGCCCGGGATGCGAGCGAAGATTTGATTCTCCCACGTGTCCTCCTTTTGAAAGTCAACATCGTGTTTTCGACGTTGCCTAAGTAAGTCGTTTGCCAAACGAACGTCAGAGCGAGATACGAACTCGAAAAAAGAAATCATGCATGAAAATTTGGCTCTATATAAATCTAAAATAAAAATTATGATGTGTTAAATTCTATCGTGAGATGAAAATTTCAAATCGATACACGTTGTCATCGAATTTTTAATGGGTGAGCCAATCACTGACGACAGTAACCAAAAAGATGGATGTCAATCGTTATTGATCAATTGGAGCCAGTAAAAGTGTTCGTCCGTTCTCGTCGAGACATTAAATAAATTAAGACTAAACGATATTTGCGATACTAAAAAAATATATCCTAAATTTAAAAAATGCAAAGATTATTGAAACTTTTTGCAATTATGATTTAATTCAAGATAATAATAGAATATTTTTTATATTTAAATTTTAAATAAATAAATTGACTTAGTTTTTATCTTCCATTTATTTAAGATGAATTTTTTAAAATTGATGTTAAATCTTGAAATTTGGTTCAAATAAATTCAAGAAAGTGAAATGAACTCGTGTTGATGCGTGAAAAATGGAGCTTGAGATAGTTTTGTCTCGGGAGAAATAGGGCGATGTTCTATCGGGGAATGCGGCGAGAGATTTCTTGAGGAGTACGTAATTGGAGGGTAAATTACTGTAAGCGCGATAGTATTTAGCTCGTGGTAGACATAAAAGCGTATTCCTTTCCAGAGCATTGAGCACACACTGGTATAGTTAACGAAAAGCGAAATAAAGATTAAACGATGCTACGTGCTTCACTCGTTTTACGCTCAAACACTTCGCCCATCCCTGTTCTTAAGCTCCAAACAAATAAAGTAAAGGAAAATCAAGGAAATTGAGGAAACAAGTGGAATATTTTCGAAATAAAAAAAATTAAACATTCGCGTGATTGAATATTAAAATCGTACATGCAATCATTTATATGGTAATGAAAATTCTGCAATGTGTATTCGAATAAAAATTCCAAGAAAATTGTTAGTGAGGGAGAATGAGAAATGAGAAAGAAAATGGTTCAGTTGGGTAAATGGAAAATTCCAGCAGGTTCTGCGTACAGAAAGAATCAAAATTAGGACGTGTAAGCTTAAGAGAAATATTTAAGATAAAAAATCTTATTTTCATAACCCAGTTTCACCTCGAGCTTATTTTTCTGATGGAATATCAGTATGACGTAATGACTCATATTAGAATGAAAATCGTTATTTCATATAAATCAAATCTGATTTATTAGTGAGTGAATATTAAAATCGTGTATAATATGGTGCGTAGGAAGGAAATTACATAATTTGTATTGAAATAAAAATTACGAAAGAAAATTTCGTGGGTTTGAGATAATGAGAAATATAGTCATCAGCCAAGTAAATATAAAATTCCAGAGGTGTGCAAAAAGAAAATAAAAAGCAGAAGAAAAATATTTTAAAAAAACTTTTCTAACCCAGTTTCATTTCTCATATTTCTAGCTGAATATCAACATTACGTAATAATTCTTACTAAAATAAAACTCGCATGTTTGTAACTCAAATCTGACTTATCACTGATCAAATATTAAAATTACGCAACGATCCGTAAAAAGAAAATGATACAATTCATATTGAAATGAAAGCTCGAGAAGCAACTTTTGTTGCTTCGAGAGAATGAGAAATGAGGAAGAAAATAGCCAGTGGCAAATTTATTGGAAGATTGCAGTAGTTGGATGCAAAGTCAGAGTATAGAAACAGAAGAGGGCGAGAGTAAAGATGTTATATATCAGAGACCAAAACTCACCACCTGTCTCGGCTGGCTAATATTGCGCTGCAATGTTTCGGCCCTTTTCCTTCTCTCTCTCTCTCTTTCTCTCTCTTTTCTTTCTCTCTCTCTCTTCAGAATCTATGCGGTCTTGCTCCCTCTATCTCGGCTTTATACACGTCTACATTTATTTACTACGTGATTCTCTCTCGTCTTTTATGTACACGGAGAGTTATAGCGGCGAAAGCAATTGGTTCGCGAGTCGCGTACCGAGTGAGTAAGAAATCACCATGCCCGCCTATTCATTTATTTATTTCGTATCGTCGCGCTTTTTCTCCCTCCTCTCTCATTCTTCCATTTTTTATCCTTTTATTTTCCCTTATTCTCCTTTTTTAGCATTCCCTTATGTTTCTTTTTTTCCTCGTACTTTTTATTTTTTTTTCGCTCGAGCCTTTATCGACCAATGGCATCCTTCGATTTCTCCTCGGCAATAAAGATTTATCTTCATAAGCGCGGATCGAGATAAATTTGTTCGAATCGTGATCGAATGAATTCTCTTCGAGTGTACGAAGTGAAAAGGCGCTCGAAATCGAGATCGCTATCTTCGCAGTCTTGTAATCAATTCGAAGTGATGAATGGAATTCGAATCGGTGGGTCGCGAAATTGATAAACGTCTTATCCAACGCTGGGAACGAAAAATTCCAATTCGATCTCGATTTCGATATTCTTTTTCGTCCCTTTCTTTTCATTTCATATTTGTACTTCTTTTTCAATAAACTTAGGTACGCTCTTTTCAATAAAGCGAATCAATACGTGTATCGCCGAGGTAAGCGACCCACTTTTTGACGTCGTTGTAAGACATCGACTGGGCAATATTTGTCGAGATATCAATATGTTAAGTGTCTATATATTGCATACTCGTATACATGTGTAAGCTGATGTCTCTCGAATAATAATGTATTATTCATGAAACAATATGTATTTTCAATATATTTTCTACGTATAATGGAAAATTCGAGATATTGAACATTTTTTAATCTCGTCGCGAGGTAAAATATTTTTTCCCTATTTTTTTCTCTTCAATCAAACCGGGATACGATTCGTCAAACGAACCTGGAGCTTTAATTTTTTAGCTCTATTAAATTAGTATAGATTTTTTTTCCCTTCCGGCGCTATTCTTAATCAAATTTTTTTGAAATATTGCTCGTTTCTTTATTCTCTTGTTAATAGGAGACGAGTGATGAATATTTATATTTTTGAAGAGATCCTGGTTTTTATTCCAGTCAGGGAGCTTTGGTGAAAAATTGTGTGTGGATCGTGAAAAATATGTTCGTTTTAACAATACGTTGAAATTTATTGGAATGTTTTTTTAATTCTTTGCACAAGCTACGAACGTGATATCTAAATTTGAGTTTAATAAATCGATACCGTAACCCTTTTTATTTTTTTACTTCCCTTTTCGCATTTCCCAAATAAACGGAACTTTCTCGATGGACTTTCGTGAACGCAATGTACCGTTTTACTACCTCAAGGTTTTCCCTATATTTATATCACCGGAAATCCTGGCACGGAGCTTTGTTTTCCACTTTCGTTTTCTTCCATTCGAACCTCTATTTCTGTCGATAGTAATCCACTTGTCACTTTGAAGTGGTAATAACACGTTGCTAATGCTAATGGAGTTTTTAACATTGTGATATTTATCGTAATGGAATTTTCACATTATAATATTTATCGTTAATATGTTAAAAACTTTGTCGTGTGCTCAAAATCTAAAAATAAGCCTTTCTGTTGTTTTTTCGATTCCAAAAAAAATCCTTTCAAAATATTGTCATGAACTTTTACTTCTGCGAGATTCAGAGCATGGAAGGTAATTTTTACGACAATTTAGTAAAATTCTTATCGAAAACTTTTACCAATTTTTACTCCTGTAAATTTCTCAAAGTTTTATGAGAATTTTGTCGAAAATTATAGGTAGAGTATTTGGAATATGGCAATGTATAGGTCGTACTAAAAAAAGTCTTCCCTATCGACCCTTATTATCGCGACGTTAAATTAATTTAATCTAGGATCTTGGTTTTTATGCTGGTAGGGTTCTCATTTTGGGTGTTAAAAATTCGCATTCCCGCGTGTGTACGGTTTGAAAATATTTGAAGGAACTTTACGCCGCAGGAGGACTTCTGGTGCTTCGTTAATTACTCGGCGGTATCCATTAGCGCAGGCCATGTAGGAACGAGAGAACTTTGCAAAAACGATCGTATATACAGATTAGACAATATACAGGAAATTTCGTGCAGAGTCAAGCAAAACTTTTTTTCCATTATGAACTTTATCTCCCATGAAAAATGATATCGTCGATTATTTTTTGAACCTTTTACATTTTTTTTTAAACAAAAATCTCAAGATTCAATGATTTTATCGTTCTGACAAAAACCTTCGAATTTTTTTACTAAAAAAACGTACAAAAAAAGTACAATTTCTGGAATTTTTTCGGTGACATTTGAATACCGAATAAAATTTCTCGTTTAACTCAATAACGAAAGGGAAGTGAACTGAATTCCGTACCTATATGTATAGGAAAACTCGGCGATATTGAGTTTTATTTGAAGTCGGGAATAATATGGAAGAAAGTTGATATTAGCGCTGACTTTTGGCTTGGGCAAATTTGGAGGAATTTCCCATATGGAAAATTAATCGAACCTGTGTGTGATATAACTGAGCATAGGGAAAATATACATAGTTGTTATGGGCGAGTCTCGCGAGCTGCAAGCTGATAATTGGATCGGGTTTCATACCTCGGGGATGAAAACGGGGTTTGGAGGTCGGGGGAGAGAGATCGAGAGACGCCCGAAGGGAGGTTTCTGGCCTTCTGGAATATGCCACCGCATCGTAGCTAAACTGGTCGCTATTAAATTGCAGGACGAATGGGAGCGGATATGCGAAATATAGAATAATGGCTCGAGTGGTTCGCTAATGCTTCATATTAGTATACAGGGTGTTCGAAAATGGTACGTAGTAAATAATTAAACTGAAAACTACAAGAAATTTCAAATCGAAATGCCTTTGGGCGCTTTTCGATAGGACGCGCCAGTGATGAGTTATCGACTGCTAAACGCGAGCCAATGGGACGCTTACACGTGTCGCTCCCTGATTGGTAGAATTTTAAATGTCAATAACTCCTCCAGATTTGGTCGGATCAAAACACGCTCAAAGACTTTTCGTTTCAGAATTAAATGAAGAATCCGTTTTCGTTTTTGAATCACGAAATTGTTGAATTTTTTCGAGTGACGTGACTAACCGCAACGATTACCGGTTGGTCGAATTTTCTGAATAATTTTTCAAGGTTTACCGGAATCACAAAGCGTTCAAATACGTTTAGGTAGTACATTTCCATACGAATCTGGTTCTCACTTATTGACTTACATTTCCGGTACACGCGGTATAGGTTCGCACATGCTTACATATAAATTTGAATGAATTATATGCCTATATATCTATACGTATTAAGTTTGTGTACAAATATGTGTATTAAATGTACCTAAACGTATATGCGGTGGATTACGTAACGTACGTGACTTAAATTGGAGATATGGGAATTGGAATTAGAAATTGGAATGTGCTCCAGGCTATCCCATTTGCTACTTGTATACATTGTGACTATTTACCTTATATCCTCCTGGATAAACACCGATACGTTTATAACCGTGAAAAACCCGGAAGAGTAAAGGGATCTTTACATATTCTGCGAACATTTTACTTTTTCACTATTACCAATAAATACGAATAATGATCATTGTTTCCTTGGAGATGAGGAAAAAGATCCATGCTGACAGAGGCCAAAAAAGTTCCTTACCTCGTTACCTGTTTTTCTCTCGTTTTTTTTTTCGATTAGGATAAAATATGTGAATAAAGATTTTCGTAAAAAGGAGACAAGATCGCGATTCGACGAGAATGGAGGATTGGATGCAACTTTACACACGTGTATTTTTTTGGTACTACTAAAGCTTGGACCACGAAACGTTCGAACTTTGCGCACTTAAGGTAAAGTTCAAGATCCGTTATAGGTGGCTAAGTAGATAAAGAGAGTCCGGGATGTGCTCGAAAAGTTCTTATTGTTGGTGGCACACTTTTATACGGAGAGATACTCTCGTTCCGGAGACTCGATTTAACGAGGTCGGAAAAAGGAAAATTGGAAAATTCGTGAGCGCGAGAATAAAATGTACACCGCGAGAAATCGAGTGAAATAATCGATCGGCAAAATTCATAGTCGGATTGGAAACGATTTCAAAGTACCTGTTCATTAAAATTGGCTTCTGTTTTTATTTTTGAAAATTGACATTTTTTAGTTATTAATTAAAAATTATACGAAATGATCCGATGACGTTTCATTAGCAATCTTCATATATTGTTTAAATAATTCAGTGAATCATTTTCAAGTTTAGAAGAGAATTTTTTAATTTACACATAACGTGCTCGATTTTTAGTTATTTTTTAATTTTTGAAAATGAGGTCAGACACCCTCAAATTTAGCAAATTTTACTGACAAAGTTTTCACGTATTTTCAAAAATTCTGACTGAATTTTTTAAACTTTTTATGGTTTCGAAAATGTCAAGCATACATCATGAATAATATACCATAATTTTTTGAAATTTCTCGTGTATTTTTTGGCAACGATAGATATAAAAGACATAAAAGAGTTTAAAACCGACGGAGAACGGTTTTATGACCTGCACTAAATTTTCGCTAACGATTGAATTACGAATGCATCGTTTTCCTCTTTTCTCCCCGTTAAAAACTGCACGCGGTAAGCTGTCCGGAGATTAACCAACGGCCAGTCCGTTAAATCGCGACGAAAGCTTAAAAGATTCAGCGTGGGCGATAAAAAATGAAAGCGTATTTCGGACGAGTCCATATCTCGGGGAAATATAATCGCGACGGAATCCACCCTCGAAGTGGCAAAATTCGTGACGAATTCACACGCGAATTAAATTTCTCATTTGTGCAACTCAATCTCGGCGGGAGAAAAAACATCTGACAGCCATTTTTCGCCCTCAGAGTTGTATGAAAGATTGCCAGGTGTGACGAAAAAAACGAATAAGAATAAAACGAGAGGAACAAAAAAAGAGAAAAAAAGCGAGATGGAAAAAATGTGAGGAAAGAAAAAAAAACGAGAAGGAAAACGCTCGGAGGTGAAAGAAGAATGAAAGCTGGACAGTTCCAGCGAAGAGTGAGAGATTTTCGCTTATTCAACGCGTTCTTGCACTCTCTCCTCTTCCGTCTTTCCGTCGTCTCTGTTTTTCTTGCATACGAAAAGAGAAAAAGAGAAAATTTCGTTCACAACGCGAGCGAAAGCAAATTTCATGCCCCAGAGCGGAACGAAGATTAAATAATGAATCGGACGAAGGCTGAGTGCGGTGGGCACTCGTGCGACCAAAGTGAAGATGGAAATATGGAGAAAATTCGCGGAGGATGGGATTTGGCAATTTCGCGCTTTTTTTCTATTTTTCACCCTTCTCTCGCTCCTTTCTCCGCGTCCTATTTTATCGTCGCCCTCAGGAAAATTGGAATCAACGGGAGCTTCTAGTCTGTGCTAGACACTCCTGACACAACGTACAAATTAGAAAAAAAATATTAAAAAATAAATGGACCAAAATGTGTATCGGAATGTACGTCCATACCCCCATTCATTAAAAAAATTATTTCATTTTTATTTATACTTCGTTTCAAAATGTCAACCCAATCGTGCATCGGTTAAATTAATCGAGAAATAAAATCGTATAGCAATCCTCATGAATGAATTTCTACGTCATTTACATTTTAGTCCGGAATAAAATGACAAGACCGCACTAGGTTCAAACTCCAAATAACTCGGACAATCGAAAATAAAATGTACACTGTAAAAAGTGAAAGTAAAATAAAATAAATTTGAAAAATTTGTTTATGGAATTTGGAAGAGCGAATTTCCTATTATTTTTATTTTACTTTGAAATAATGCATAAAAAATGGTCTTGAAAATGGAATCTGCGGCTTTGTATCAAGTGCCACGTTCCACACTCGCGTAATTTTCATATTTTAGTGAAGCTTCATCCACCTCGACAAATTTTCGCTGAGGTGAACTGACGTTTCGCCCAGATTTCGGTGCGCTAAAAGTTGCAACGCGAGCTACAAAATTCCTGGGGGATCCAGCCTTAATCCGGAAAATTTTCGTTGAATATCAGAACAGTTGAACCGACGTATATCCTGACAGAGAATCGAGTCAGGCGCATCAGACTTTCACAAGTTTTGCAAACAAAATACAAGAAAAAAAGGAATGAAAAGAAATCGCGGACACAAAAATAAAAAGTGAATACATTATTATATGTCAAAGAGATTTGAGTATATTTTTTGAACAAGATAAACGCAATTTCATTAACTTGAAATATTTCCCTCAAGATTCACAGTCTGATGGTGATTTAATATTTACTATGTTCTGTAGGTACATTGAAAGAAAAAAAAACTTACGGACGATTTATGTACTTCAAAAATAAGACGTTGACACAATTTTCGATAATAAAGACCCGAAAATTTATAGTCGCGCGAAGATTTCCTCGAAATTCACCGTAAAGCGAGAAAATGAAAGAGGAGGATGATTAATCGTGGAGCTTGCCCGCTTGGGAATTTTCGTGCTGTCCGGAAGGAGAATCACTTTTGCAATTAGAGGCAATGAGTTTACTTGTGGTGCATAATATAGTGACAGGATACGAAACTCGCTTTTATGTGTATGTACAGTCATTTATACATAAATATATACAGGGTGTCCCGAATAAAAGCTCCTGAACACCGAATAAACAAATTCCTGAGTGAATTCCAAGACGAAAAGTCCCGAAGCATTTTTCGATCCGAGGATTCTGTGAAGAGATATCGACGATTCCAGCGCAGCCAATTAGCGAGCGCCGCGTGTCAGTCAGCGCGCGACTGATTGGCTCTCTTTTGACGTTCGATAACTCCTCTCTCGTACGTTCAATCAAAAAGTGCCTCAGGACTTTTCGGTTTGAAATTTCATCGGGAATTTAATTTTCTCAGTTCCTGTCGTGAATTATAGAACACCTTATATATGCATATATATCTATAATACATACTTATTTGTATATTTTGTATATATAAGCGATACTAATAAATAACGGAAGCAAGTCAGGTAAACGTCGGCTCATAGCGAGATGAGAAACATCAGAGAGACTCTTGCTTATATTAAGGATACCGTCTCCCGTTTACGGAATACTAATTACGGATCTTCGTCACACTTATTCTCGAAGTATCCATCACGAATCTCTCTGTCTCTTTTCCCTTCCGTCTCCTCGTTATGAATCCACGAGTTACATCGAATCGAGGCGAATAACAAATTGGATAATGTAGCGAGAGAAAAAGCGAGGTAAATCGACGTGACGGAAATGAAGAATTCGCCGGACCGGTGACTCGTTAGGGATGAATTGTAGAGAGAATTTTTATGAAAAGTGATTTCTAAATGACGCATCGAGACTTTGTTTAATTTTTTTTACTCGAAATTAGGACTCTCGGATTTTATAATTATTACAGTCAACTCTAAGGATGACGAGATATTTTTTTAATTTGTAAAAAGGTGAGCTTTTTAATATCGAAGAATAAAAATAATTTGTGACGAAGAAAATAAAATTTGAAGAAAAAAATTAGTACCCAGTTTCACAGTTGTTATTTATTAAAAAGCAACAGATATTATCATGAATTTATCTGTTTTTATTTCTATTTGGTGTGAATTTATTAAATTCTTCATGAGGGTCAACTTTTCATTAAATTTTAAATTTCACATCCCATGAGCCAGGGATAATAATTTCTAAATTTTCCATGTTTATTTTTGACATAATCAGAATGAACGGGGACAAATTATACTCATTTCCAACCGCTTCGAATACCTTCAATTTATCTTCAAAGCCTAACCGAGGCGCCTGGCAACGTGACGCTTTTATTTGAATAAACTATGTACACTTTTACCGAAAAAAAGGTGTACGCGCATGCATAAGAGGCAAAGAATCTTTCGCGCCGGTGCTCCCGAAATAAGGGCCGAAGGGTGAATAAATAAACATGCATAAACACGTGAAATATTAAACGCAAGAGTAACAGGGGTTGAAAAAAAGTAATACGAGAAAGGGCAAAAATAAAAAATTTCGTGAAAAATGTAGTGGCGCTGTCGTCGACGTCATCAACTAAGAGCTGTTGAGAGTTCGATTCGAGAGAGAAAAAAGAGCAGAAAAAAACGGATGGAAAGAAAAAAAATTCAGGGTAAAAAAGCTAGAGGTCGCGTTAGCTATATATCCGAGGCAAAACGCGCATTAATAAAATTGCCGTAAGCACAGAGTAATTGGCGGTTTCCGGCAAAGGAAGCGGTGAAGTTCCAGTTTTTCAGCACACAATATTTTAGTAAATTACTTCGAGAGTCTCTCACTCTGCGCCGGAATTTTTTAAATTTATTTTCTCCTGTCTATTTATAAATAAGAAAAAAAGTTGAATTAATTTGTTTAACGCTGATAATGAAATAAGGTTTTCGAGTGTTGAATATTATCAACGTGGGACAGTGAGAAGCGTAAGACAACAATTTTTCAGTTGCTCCGGAGGAATATAACGAGCTCCAGGACAAAGAGAAAAAGCGAAAAAGAGACAACGGTGGAAAAATGAGGGAAAGTGTTCTGCGCTCGAGATAGCCAACGGTAATACTTATAATGACGGTCTCGTTATGCAGCGCGAAAAGGGATCTAACAACAATTGTTATTACGTGAACAATTCTCTCTCTCCCCGTCGTGAGGGAGAGAAATATAGAAAAGCCTATTTGGTGGCTTTTATAGACGGCAAAGCCACACGAGCGCCGGATGTTTTTCCCATTTATTCATGACAATTTGCCCGCGAGAGGCTTCAATTACCGAAGAGAGTTTACAAACGAGAAACGCGCTTTAATTGGAAAAAAAAGGAAACAACTCCGTCCCTGGAGGTAAATGGGAAGCATTATGTTCATATTTTTTCACTGATGGATCGAGAAGACTGACGTGCCTTACTTTTCCGGTTCATACATCAATAGGATAATTGGATAAGATGTCCAACGCATTTCAAAGAGGACAGTTGTTTGATCGTAAAAATGAGCAAATTTCACGTTTTAATTGAATAAATTTTTTTTCAATATTTTTTTATACTGCATTTTTATAAACGGACTTTGTTATGACGTATGACATAACAAAGAACATGTAAATTAACGAAATTACGAAAATGGAGATTTTTTCGTTTTTATAGTCCGACAATGAGCGACCAACCACAGTTTTCGTGCCTGACATTTTATCAAAGCTAATTGTATTAATTTTTTTTTATAATTTACATTTACAGTCTAAATTGATTTAACATATCTATAAAGCTGTTAGTAGTTAGGTTGATTTTCAGTAAATTTTCCAACGTAAGTAGTAGTTAAAAAAATTTTATCGAGAGAGACAAATAATTGTGAAATTTTGAAATACGTTCTTGGCATTTAAAGCGCAGATCATACATAATTGATCTTCGAGTTGAGTGAGCGTTATGTTGTTTGAAAATTCATTAATGCATATTTCACCGTCACTAACAGATTCCATGCATTGATTTTACTTCCGGAGATTTATTTTCCAGGTTTTAAGCAGGTCGTGACGTTCCGAGCATTAATCACACATCGCAAAGACTCGGTTCCCCAGTTTAAAGCCAGTACAAAATATGTAAACTTGGAGGACCTGTTTTAATTGAATAATTTATTAAGAGAAAACGAGGGAGCGTAGGCGAACAAGAGAACTGGAAATTTTAGCGCTTTGTCGGCTTAACGTTACTCTCTGAGTTAATTCAAACAGTACTGGGTGTTGCATAATATACGCATTTCTGTAACGAATTAGCAAATACTTGTCAAGACATTGTGTCGGATAAAAATTTTTCCGTTTTCGTTTTGACCTGATTATTTTATCGATTATTGGTGATATCACATCAGCAACATAATTATACGTCGAGACGAGTTTTTTGGTCGAAATTTGTAAATTTTCCATTTTATCGTGTCAGACGTTTTCTTGTTATAGATTTTAATTTTTAATCTGATTTTTCACCTTCTACAGCGATTTTGTGATATCATCAATTAGAGGCTTTAAATAAATTTTGAGAACGAAACTGTTTTGACATTTTCAGTTGCACCGACAACTCAAAAATTATTTATTGGAATTTAGCTAGTTCGCAAGGATCGATAATTTGTAAATTTTACATCGAATCGTGCCAGGCGATGTTTTGTTACGGAATTTAATTTTTGATCAGATTTTTTTACCTCTGACAGCGGTTTGTGATGTACGTCTAGCAATAAAACAATTAAAATACATTTTGACGACGTGCACATATATTTTTACATCTCTAATCAAACCGAAATTCAAATAATCATTAATGATTCGAATTTTAGCAATTTTTTAAATTAAAGTTTTATCGTGAATGCAATTTTTAATTGTTGACATCAACTTTTGGAACTCTGTATATTTTAACTTCTATTTCGCCTCCGGCTTGATGGGCCGTGTGGCCTGATTGTACCTTGCACTATAATTCAAATAAGTCGCACATGTGTGCACGAGTTTCCCAGACTGTTCGCGCTGAACCTTCGCAGTTTGACAGCGCGAGGGTGATAAACCAAAGTAGACACGGCGACTCCTCGAACAAGGCGATGCCGGCCAGACGACCGAGTTGGGCGTCGGCCGAGATATTGTACGAGAAATAGCTCGTGTCATATCCGCCCTTCGAGTCAAAACGACCTGGACGCGAACGAGCGATGGTCTCAATGGCTCAGAAAATGCTTCCCCATCGATGACAGCCAACTAACTTTTCAGCTGTAATTCGACGTGAAACTTTCGTTTCAGTATTATCGGATAAGAAGTTAAGCATTTACGCAGAGAAAATCCAACTTGGAATGATATATTTCAAAACCTGGAGAAAAAATATGTTCTTTGATATACCAAGTGACGTCACTGGTTTGATTAGAACAGGACACGAAAAAATTTGAAAAATTTTAAGGCAGCGACATGAGAGAACATCTTTCTAATGGAAAAAATGATTAAAAAATATTTTTTTGATGACGACGAACAATGAATTTTTCGAGAAAATATCATCTGTAGCGTTCGAGTCGTTTTCATCTGAAAATTGTGGTCTGTAATATTGAAAGTACATGAAAAAGATCTCATCCATTTCGTTCCGATTTCAAGCGAAAGGATGAAAAAGCTCAAAGGCGAAAAAAGGAAGTTAAAAAATCTTAACGGATATACGTAAACGAGGAAACAGCCATGGAGCGTAGAATCCGGCAATAAACGAAATTACACTCTCCTATTCCAAAATCTCGCGAAGATACCGCGGATTAAGAGTAAATTATTTCGCTCGTTGAACACGAATGGCTTTTTGGAAATAAAAGCACGAAAGCCCGATTAGGGGGAACGCAATACGCTGGACAAACTCGTATCTCTTTCCAAAATAATATTTATCGCAAGAGCTGAGAAATGAAACTTTACAACGCCGCGATTCAGACTCCGTGTCGAGATAGAGTAAATTTCAGTAGTAACGATCCCCGTGTGGTCAGACACGAAGATTTTCTCCCCTGAACCGAAAAAGAGCAACGAAACGGAATTTTAGCGATGCAACTTTCTTTTCCTCTCTCGCGCTTCTCCTTTCCTCTTGCATTGTACTTTTTTCATTATTCCAACGTCGAACTTTCGCGAGATCACGAAAATTAAGTGGAACAGAAAAAGCTGCGATCGGACAAGAATATTTCTAACGTAATTAGACGGAGATCGAACAGGTTTCTCAAAGAATACGAGATTCCGTTGGTAGTGGAAAAAGAATGAAGAGAACGAAGGAAAAAAGTATCTAGCTTTTTCTCGTACTGAGAGAACTTTCTTCGAGACGAAAAGAAAAGAGAGAAGCTCGAGTCTCTTTCGCTCTGTTTCCTTTATTTTCTCTCTTCGGGAAACGAGAAACGATACGTCCGTAGAGAGGATACTTTTTCGAAAGAATTGCAGAAACAGAAAGTAAAAAAAAAATATAAAATAGTATCGAGGAAAAAAGATATCCTCGCGTTCGATTAATCCTATTTATCTTGAAAATGAAATTTGTCTCTTTCGTTTGTTGCGTCTCGTGGAAATTCTAATTGATTTTTTTCTGCCTTTGAGCGAGTTAGTGCTCGACCATTTGATAGCCGCGATTGAGCGATATCAATTCGAATTTTAAAAGCTTTCTTTATCTTTCTAGAAGATTTAATCAATATAGCTGACGATGAAGTTCTTATTTTCTATCCTCACTCTCACAAATCAGTAAAAAAATCAGTGATATCTATATAAAAAAATATAAAAAAAATATTTTACCAAGATGAAAAATTTTGATTGAGCCACATTTTTTTCATTTCCCTAGGTATCCTGGGTGAGACATAGAGATATTCACTTATTGACCGTTGGAGTTGACACGTACACGTCTGATGCGAGATTCGTGGTCGTGCACTCTGCAAGAACCGAAGACTGGACGTTACACGTCAAATATTCCCAGCGACGGGATTCGGGAACTTACGAATGTCAGGTCTCGACTACTCCGCCGATCGGACACTCCATGCACCTCTCCGTTGTCGGTTCGTATTACGTTTCTATTCAACTACAAATTTTTTCTAGATAATAAAAAAATTTCTTATTTATTAAAATACTCAAATTTCCAATAACTATTGCATAAATTGAATCATTCTTGAATGTTGCGAATATTAAAAGAAAAATATCCAGAAACGCATATTAATACGTAAACCATTTCAATAAAATCTTTTGCGTACAAGGCTTTCGTTATCGATATAAATTCGTTTATTAATATTTAAATAACATAAAATAAAGCACATATTAAAAATTCAAAATCGTAGCTCAGAGACTACAAAAGCTATAAATTTAATAACATGAATTCAAATGACAACAATGCCGACGCGAAGAAAATGGGTCGAGAATAATTATTTCTCTCGCGAGTCTAATTTTAATTATAAATGTGTACGCGTTGGACGATAAATTATAAGATAAATAAAACATCCGAATAGAGAAATCGTAGGTCGGAGATGATTTTTTGAAAGCTATAAATTTAATACCACGAACAACATGAAATGACATAACAATCCGGATGTCAAGAAAGTTGGTCGAAAATGATTATTTCTCTCGCGAGTCTAATCATTCCTGCACGCTTACATATTAAACGATAAATTATTCAATGTGTACATTGACGATATACATCATTCCGAACGTGGGCATACCATCCCTGAGGGGGATGGTTATCCGCCCTTTGGTCCCTCCCCGTGTGTTTTATGGTCAAGCAGAGCCCGTGACGATGGTAGTCGGAGGTCCGGAAATGTACATAAACAGAGGTAGCACGATGAATCTGACGTGCGTTGTGTATCACAGTCCGGAGCCGCCACCGGCCATTTATTGGACCCATAATGAGAAGGTGAGTGACAGTGGATCCTGTTTTCCCTTTCCAGATCCCCCTTCCACCCTCTAGTCTTCTTTATAAAATATTCGTATCACCGGAATGCCAGTTTAGTTATTATAATTACTCGGGAAATTATTTGCATTTTCTGATGCAATTAAAAGAATTACTTATCAATCAAATTTTATTGACCAACAAACATTCATCAAAGCTTTGTTTTATAGTATATGAGAAATTCCCATCTTGGATACTTTGATGATAAGAATTTATTTTCAAATTGACTACGTAAAATAGATTTCAATCGTGTAATTAATATTCCTAAGGTTCTTCATTGAATAATGAATAATGCACTTGACTCGTTCACATTTGCATCGAAACAAAATATTTTTAAGTAGTTGAATGTGATGAAGATTTCAATTGAATATGATACGTAATATTGATTCAATAGTTCAATAGACAGTTTATAATCCGAATTATGTACGGTCAGTTTCGATTTTGCAAACAGGATTAGTTTGAAACGACTGCATTACGTTTTAGTCAGATGTGCTCATTACTTGCAGAAAAGTAATTTGTGGTGCATAAGAATTCACTGAGTTCATATTTTCATTTGAAAGTGCTTAACCTGTGCCCTTTTACAATAAAATAAAATTACATATTGTAAAGCAGTAGAATACAATGAAGATGTCATTCCGATATGCTACACAAAAGATTCATTGATCGATAGGTCATTTCGTCCACTACATGCAAATGGTTTCGATTTCGTAACAGGATGTATTTTGAATTCGGTCATTTCTACCTACTGGCAATCGTTATATCGTTAATTATAACTCTGGCTGCGATAAGAGCAATAGCAGCGATAGGAAGTCACGTTAAGTGGACGCATTGGGATCGATGATAGAAATCGTCATTTGCCTGGTAATCCTGCGATATCGTTCCTGATAAATCAGGCTTGAATTCGGTTTATGACCTGCAGGAGATTAATTACGACAGTCCGAGAGGCGGCGTCTCGGTAATCACGGAAAAGGGCGAAATAACGACGTCCTATCTCCTCGTGCAACGAGCTCAACCTGCCGATAGCGGCCGTTACACGTGCCATCCGAGCAACGCTAATAGGCAAACCGTTCTCGTTCACATTTTAAACGGTGAGTGCGAAATCGAATTCTATCTTTGTTTCTGCCCTTTTTTCCTTTATTACGGACTCTTCTCATTATATCCCATTCCACTGTATTTGCATTTGTAATACATTGCACAAAGGATAAAAGGATTTTCAAATACACGTAAATCCAGTCAATGGTACAAATTGAATTCTGGATTGTCAATAGTGATAATGTATATTTTTTGTTCCAAATGTTGCATGCGTATTTTTGACAAAATCTATTTGCAAAATGAATTCAAACGCCAAATACCTGTATTGGGTCGAAGTGATTTCTGGATTGCGCTTATCCGGAATTTTCATTTTTTATTTTATTCATTATACAGGCATTTCCCATGAAGTCTTTGTGCGAAATATACTTCAAAGCTTAACCTATTGTGGAATAAATTTATTTCCTTGATTGTCTGTATTTATGGTTTTTATTTCGTTTTTTAAACAGAATATGAATATTTTTCTGCAAATTATCTTCAACAATGCATTTGAATGCTGAAGACCTACTGCAGTTATATGATTCAGATGTAGCAAAAGTGTAAAAAGGGAACGAAAAGGTTTTCATTATATTTGTGACGATTGTTTTACCAATATTAAACTCTTTGTTTGAAAAGGAAATACAACAATGAACAAGGGAAATTGCACGTCCACATATATGATGTTACTGAATATACTATTCCGTTCGAATAATCTTTTACTTCCATTCACGTGAATCTAAATTATTCCTGAAATTAAAAATATTACACATGAAATCAAATAGAACCAAATTTTGTTGCATTGCTTTGCTTGAATAATAATTTCAAATTGACTTTTTAGCAATTTTATTCGTAACGTGCAAAAACGAACAAAAATGTTCACTCAATACTTGTGTTTGATGTGCGTAAAAAAACTGTAATCAAATGACCGCATCGGAGTGCCTTTTGTACGTTTCATTTACTTTTTTCCATTCTATTCTTTCGGCGAGAACGACAATGGTAGTTTAAGATCCCAGCGATTGCGGTTTCTCCTCGCCATTTTTGTACATTCTTCATTCCCGTACAAAACTCACGAACTCCCTTGGTGATCCACCGCTATCTCTTTCCTCGCAAACCTTTTGTCTCTCATCTCATTTATTCTTTTGTTTCCACGAGCATCGCTTTTTCTTTTCCATTCTCTTTCCCAACGATTCCTCGAGAGTTATCTCGTATTTTTTTCGCCTTACTTTTTCCTCTTCACCACTTTTCCAAATCTCCCAAGAGGCATTGAAAAATCTACTTCATCGGATACTTTATGAAGATCCGGCTAGTCTTTCGTTTCCTGATATTTCAACATTTTTCAATTACGTTTCCCGACTGTTTATCTTCAAGCGAATAAAAATCCGCAGTGATTCAAGAAATACTTTGCGAAACGTTATCAATGTCAATATAGTGAGCAAATACCTGACTACGATCTTATTTGATTGTCATATGAAATGCGACATTTGACTTTGCAATGGTTCTAATCAATTTCGGTTGTACTAGAGTACTGGTCAAATAGAAAGCTCTCCAACTGATGGTTGTGAATATGAATTTATAACTTTTTTCATGACTTTTTTCTCGTATCTTCGATTCGTATGCCAAAGAACGATACAAAAGTGAAACACTCTGATGTGCACAAATCATTCATGAATCCAGTACACCCTGCGGAGTCTCATCAAAATTCTCGTTTGAAATTCACCGTATGTACTTTTCATGTATTTTTCATTCGTGCGCTCGCTCTTTTTATTGCTCTCTTCATGTAACTCCTTTTCTTCCTGTTCCATCGTAGTTCGGCATCGAACGCTGAAGCGAAAATACATGGATAAAAAGAATGGGAAACGTGAAGTCGTTACTGGAGCAACGCTCCCGGTTTTCTTCCATTTTCTGCTTTCTGTTGAAACAGGCGAGCATCCGGCCGCGATGCAGCACGGTGGACAATTGAGACTGGGAAATCCCCCGTTCGTGATACTCCTGGCGAGTCTTTTAGCCTTTCTGAACCATCGCCACTGAAGCGAGAGCCCATTCAAGCTCGATGGAAGAGGATTTCCCACGCTCCGTTGGTACGAGTGAGAGTAAAAAAGATAAAAAAAGAAGGCCTACTTGGAAACGCGAAGTGGGTATCCCAGTTTTTCAAGCGACCGACGAGGACAAACTGAAGGATTCGGGATGAGGATGCCAGACGAGTGTGCGGAGAAGCGTGCCGAGGAAGATCTGTCGCCCCCGACACCTTCAACTTTCGAGAGGGCCTCTTACGGCGAAAGCGTCCTGAAAGTGTTTCGACACCGATATAGGAAAACGTCTACCGAACTCTGAAGATCGCGGTGAGCGGAGTTTCCAAGTGACGAATTGTTCGGAAAGACACACAGACTGTTGAGAATACCGCGAGTTTTCGAACAAGGTCGCGTCAAGGACGCAACAACGAACATCGATGCTTTATCGGCCTATATATATACTCATCAAAACCTATATGTATATATATAGATAGAAGGTTAATTGGAGAACAAGTCTACCGGTGAGAGCAGCCGAGATCGAATTTCGGTCTCTGAATGGAATTGATTCGAGGGCTTGTGTGCATTCCTTCGAAATATAATAGCCCAATTAGCAAAGGCATCGGTGGTCATCCGGTGACCTCTTGTTTCAGAGAATCTCGTACAATAAGCTCCGAATCTCCTGAGATACCCGAGAGGGACGATTTGTTAAAGTTACCGAAGATAAAGTCTCTGGATGTTCTCTGTATCAAGAGATTCCGAGATGGCGACCATCCTCTGCATTCGTACGAAGAATTATTGATAGACTGTGTGACAAATGTTAAGAATTCAACGAGAATACGAAAGTTTGATCTTTGTGTACAGTTTTTTGTTCGTGTGCGGATACATGACCGCGGCCATCTTGTAGAGCACGGATAACGCAAAATGGCGACTCTCGACTGCACTCGCATAAAAAATTCTATCGAGTGAAGAACAGTGTGCCGAATGTTGAGAATTTAACGAGAATACGAAAGTTTATTCTTTGTGTACAGTTTTTCGTTCGTGGGCGTGCACGTGACCGCGGCCATCTTGTAGAGTACTGATGACGCAAGAAGGCAGGTTCCCTCTCCACTAGGGAAAAAGTACTATCGAGTGAAGAACAATGTCCGGAATATTGAGAGTTCATCCAGAATGAAAAAGTTTAATCTTTGTGTACAGTTTTTCATTCATGAGCGTGACCACAACTATCGTAAGAGCACAAGCGACACGAAATGGCGCCGTTGCTCTGTACCCGTGAGAATGCTATCGAGTGAAAAACAGCGTGCCGAATGTTAAGAACTTACCGAGAATACGAAAGTTTAAAGATATGTATGTGTATATAAGTTCTTGATTCGCGTGGATATGCGTGTGTGAGCGCCGCCATCTTGTCGAGCGACGAGTGACACGAAATGGCGGGCATATGTGTACGACACAGCGAGCAATCATGTTAATCGGATATTCGAGAGATGCGAGAACACTGTTGTTAATTCGAAAACTATTTCTTTTTATATACTGTTTTTAGTTGCTGTCCTACTTTCTCGTCACTCGCCGTTGCGATTCATCACGAATATATAGTGGTTAGCGAAAAGCACGGTCTGTGCGAGATTATAATACAACGAGCAAATGGAACCGTTAAAATTAATACATCTGTTGTTACTTTCCTTCTGCATTACTTGTACAGTGATAGAATTATGGTTTTTCATGGTCTCTGGATTCGCCTCAAAGTTTCAAAGTGCTTTTGATGGCTAAGCGGATTTGTATCTTTCCTGGTGCGTTTCTCGCTCTCTTTCGGGTCGCTTCTCATTTTCCGTTTCCATCGAGGCTCACTCTGCTTCCCAGATACGACCCGGAAGCGCGCATCGTCAACGTTAAGTCGCTCCGTGCGCTCTCACAGCTAATTCTCTCGCTACAGTGGCGTGGCCCGCCCGCGAAGTCATCAACACAAACGGAATACATGCCGGAGCTCTCCAAATATGATGCTCGAGAGGAAAAGAGAAAAAAAAAAAGAGAAAGAGAGAGAGAAATAGAAAGACAGACAGCCATTAGCGGACTTTAACATAGTCCGCGACATTTTCCCTTTGTCCACGAGGCAAAATCGCGGCGCGTGTGTGCAAGTAAATGTGCGAGTGCATCGTGAATGAATGAGGCCGAGAGTAGAGATGGCTGATCCACCGAAAAAGCGAGCGAATTTATCATTCTGTATGTCGGCGGAGAAAAAGAATAAATTGTCGACCACGTAATGTCTGGATACTGTCTTTCATCATTTCTACTTCTTTTTTTTTCATATTCTTGCATACGCGGTTTCACCAAAACGGATGAAATTCAGTAAGGAGGCCGCGAAAAAACGGGTCAGGAAAAAATGTAAGTGGCTCTCGTCGGATTATGATTCCTCGGGAGGATAAAACGCTTATGGGAAGTTATTAAGCTCTCTGGATATAGAAGGGACACAGTAGCGAACGGAGGATATTTTCAAGGTGCGAATAGAACAATTAAAGTCCTATGTGTATACGGATTTAAAGGCTATATACCTATTTTCTGATTATATAGTTACTTCGAGGACATACACGCCTGTGCCAGAAGTGTATACAGATATTCGAGGGAGGAAGACATTTCCTCTTTCCTCTCAAAAACTTATTATCGAGTTTCGGCTTTCTCGCGAGCTTTGTTCCACATGAACTTTTCTCATTCCCGCTCAACTGACATCCATCCACCCTTTCGACTTTTTAACTACCTGGCGAACTTTTCAAGGACGTCAAAATCGGCTCGTTCGTACGTCAAATTAATCAAGCACCGTAACGAAGAAAAATCAAATTCCATTCACCGGAATTCTTTAAGTTACAAATCGGTGTCATTAAATTTTCAATAGAAAAATGCTCAACTTTAAAAGGATGAAAATTTCTTTTAAAAATACTCTGATCAAAAGCATATAAATTGAAATGGAAAATTAGTCCATCTCGTTTACTCAAATTTAATTCGTAGCATTAAATTTCTAATAGAAAAACTTTCAGCGATAAAGTATAACAGAACGAAATCCCTTGACCACATGAGAAATGATGAAATTAGAGAAAGAGAAAAATGAGTTTTATATAAATGAGAGAGAAATCGTTGATAGCATAAACGCGAGAAAGAAAAATGAGCAGAAATCGAAATCGGGAAGCCACGTACACGCGATCTTCAATCAACTCGCTTATATTCCGCGCAGAAATTGTCGTGCCTTGATTTTCCACGATTCTTCCTCCGCTTCCGGACTCCATTTAGTCTCTCGGTCCCGTTTCCTCGAGTTGTCAGAGCGAGCGAGCTCCGAGTCGAGTTTCGGCGAGGAACGAACAAGAGAAAGACAGAGAGAAAGGGAAAGCGAAGATAGAACGACGCAGAGAACGAAAGAAAAAGACAGAGAGAGTGAGAGCTTTTGCTCGAAAGCTCTCGTGTGTACGCTCAAGTTTCTCCCGTCGTCCTTCTTCCCACTTCCAGGAAACAACGGAAGCCAGAGATAAGGGAACCGAGTTATATCTGGCTGCGGACCAGCTCTACGTGCCTTCGTGTACGTTATTACGCGAGACGAGGCTAAACACGAGCCTCCTTGATAACGTTCGAGAGCAACGCAGCCCATTTCGTATATTATATCTAACCACGTTTTTCGTCTTTATTAGTGACACCAGCGCGTATAAAACGCTAACCGGCGCTCTTTCGTACACGCAGATAGAAAAGAGGGAGACGAGTTTAAACTTTCTTATATCCGACACGAAAGGATTCGACCCCGATTCACGACCTTTTTACCATCAACTGGCATATTTATATCGTCTCTCGGTGAGAAAAGTTACTCGGAGGACGTGATAAATCGTTCGTATTACGCCCTTTCATTTGATAACGCAAAGAACACGCTTTTACTGGCCTGTAAAATACAGAACGACTTAACAGAATTTCTTAAAAAATCATTTTTTTGATATTTAAAAAAATATTTTTTGTTTTCATTATCGGAAATTTTGAAAGCCGGAAAATTTTATATAAGACAGTCGACAGGAATTCTTGTTTATTGGGCTCAAAACCAAGAAATTTGAGCGAATTTTGAGTAGAAAAGTCATGAAAACTCATTCGGTCAAAAAATTAACAAAAAAAGCGAATTTCCGATAACTCAATTCTAACGCGATTATTTTTTATCTTTATCTTTTATGTCAAGTAATAATCGATGATTTTACATTTTTGATTATCTGGAAGTGCTATTTCGAGTTTTCGTGGTTACAGCACACGTGGATCATAAAAAAGTTAAATCCCGAGCTCAGATAACGTTTTCTGAATCGTCTTGTACGCGAGTTTATAAAATCCCGTGATAACAATAATAATAAGACACGTAAGCATACACGAGAAACGACAATCTTCAGGAAGCATTCGTCCGACGTTTACCAACGTGACCACAAAGCCGGGCTGCAGGATCACGTAACCTTTCTCCTTTTATACTTATCCCTATCAACCCCCTTTATACGGTTCGCCTGCACGTTGGGCTTTTTGTTTTCATATTTAACCTTCTTTTTCACTTTTACGAGTGACTTCGCCTGTTTCTACGCTCTAACAAGAAGCCCCAAGTATTGTATGATACACTACCAGGTACGCGAAAATGGGGAAGTTTTAGTGGAAAAAGAGAGACGGAGCTCCAGGTCGGACGATCAAGAGACCCCTACAATGAGAATTATGCGTCTATACCGGGTGTTGTGAAAGTCAAATACAGTTCTAAATATTTTTAAAAAATATGAAAATATATTTTTTTAAGAATTTGTCTAAAATTTTTCAATTTTGTTTAAAAGTTATGTTAAATTTAATTTAGTCTGTCGATCCACGCTGAGTTTACCAGAAAACGTAATTTGACAATACACGTTTACGTCTCATTATTATTGCAAATGGATCAAAATTAACTCCTCATCGATAAATCGAGTCTTTTATTTAACCTCGAAAACCGTTTTTAACTCTAAATTCCTTTCTAAATGTAAATTTAATATATTCAACGTCCACTTTCGTGGACACTGTGTACATCAAATGAAGAAGTTAACTCCGACGTAGAACGCCATATTTTCCACTCCACGCTCTTTCCTCGGTTTCGTCTTTTTCGCCACCCTCCGGAATGACGTTTTTACGAGGCATCAGAACTGTTTCGCGAAACTCGGCAACTTTGGCTAAGCGGGCACTTTATATCTCTCCCGCGCGCCTCTTTTTAGATCCAGCCAGTCCGAAGCTGGAACGGGCTCTTCATCTCGGTTACGTCGTGATGAACTTGATAGCGGGAGAGGAAGCTCCGTGTATACGAGCTTAGTTTAAGTTGATAAGATATGGCGAAGAATCTGTGGGCGGTCTGATAAGAAAAGGGCTTTGATTTCTTGCATATAAGGACGCCGGGCCCTCTTGGACTTGGAAGACGTTCAAACGGGACAAGTTTCATCCTCGCTCGCGGAAACGAGAGCGAAAAAACGAGAGGATTTGCAGGATACTCGTGGAAGCGTGAAAAAGCTTTTGAAAACTGATCGCCTTGTTGTGAAAAGCTTTTCAAAGCCGGTCGCACCGAAATAAGTAGGAAAGGGAGAACGATGAAAAGGATGAACCTGCTCCGACGAGGAAAGGTCGAGGAAGATCTCAACAAAAAAAAATCTTCAGATTCATTCAGGATCGAGAAGAGGTCAGTGCACGGACATATCATTAACAGAGATATAGCTTTGAGAAAAGAACATTTTCTTAAGATCTTCCTTTCTTTGACTTTCATTTTAAAATCAAAGTCGCTTTGAAACGAATTCTTAGGATTTTTGGGATAGGTTTTTAAGGTGGTTGATCAATTTGTTTTTCACAGGAAAAATAACGATTACTATACTTTGAAATATTCCACTGAAAATTATTAGGAAAATAATATTAAAGATGAAATTGGGCAACATTAAATTTGTCGAAAAATCGGACGATAAGTCACACTTTTTTTTAAATGTCCAGTTTCATCCAAATTTAGACATATTTTAAATTCAGATATTTATCTAATAACATTGAAGTTCCCAAACTCAAATTAAAAAAATCTCTCAAAAAGTACATTATGTATTACGCCTCCAAAAAACAACTGTCCCGTTTCCACCTTAATAGCGCATATTAAAAAGAAACGAAAGTCCTCGTAAGCTTCGATTCGAAAAAAAAGCTCGATCGATAAATCGTCCGTGCTTCGATTCCCGGAACATCGTGTTTGCGCAATAAAAAAAAATAAATAAATAAAAATAAAGGTCGCTCGTTTTCTCCCTTTTTTGCGGCTCTCCTCGATATTTTCGTACGAACCGTTTACGTATCGCGACGCATATATATTTCCTCGCGAATTTATATGTATGAGTGCACGTATATGGGCGTAAGGATCTTTAAACTGTGGATCCAACGTGGGTAAACTTCGTATACCATGTCGGTGGTATGTCGGCGAAATGGGCGAGCAAAATCGAGGGTGTGGAGTGGTATAAAAGAGAGAAAGAGATAGAGAGAGAGAGAAAGAAAGAGAATAAGAGAGGGAGAGAGAGAAAAAGAGAGAACGGGAGCTCGAGAGGGGGATGCAAGCTTCTGCGGGGTGAGCTATCCCGGTAATACGTTTCCGAGCTCTTTGCCCGCAAATGCTCGTTCACACGCGCGCACCCTCCATTTCAACTCCTCGTATTCGCGCGTTCATCCGCCCTCCTCACTCTTTTCCATCCAAAACTCTCCGGGACCTTCTCGAACGTATACAAACAGCGAGTAAACTCTGGGTCTGTCTCTCTCTTTTCCGCCTTTTATCTGTCGCTTTCTCGGAGTTTTCTTCTCGTGGGTGCTTTCTCATTTTCGCCTTTTATCTGTTTATCTTTCTCTCTTCTGTTCTCCTTCGTTCTTTCTCATTTTCGTTGTCTTTCTTCTTGAGTTTGATCGCTCTTTCTTTTCTTATTTTCATTTTTCTTCTCGCGTTTTCTGTTTTTTTTTATTCTTTCCTCCTCGTTCTCCACTTTCAATTCTTTTTCGTTCTTTCTCACGATTTTCCCCTCTTGCCCGGAGATATTTTGCATTCTTCGATTTTCGTTTCCCTTTATCGTTTTTTCAGCTCGAATCGACACTTGTCCGGCTTCTTTTACACCGGCATCGACAAACGGATTTCGAATTGATGTAAAAACTCTCACGAGCGACGTGAAAAGAGCAACGAAAGAGAAGAGGAAACATTTTAGGTGAAGGTTCGAGTGAAAATTCGAATCGAAGTGAACCGAGAGAGGTTCGAGGACTTGATTTCCCTGTGTGATGCTTTCGAACAAGCGGATAGCTGTGAGACCTGCCGTGAGGAAAAAAAGGATGAAATGAAGTGAGTAAAAGATGGAGGGAATTCCTGAAGTATACGAACTGGAAGAAAAAGACAATGACGATAAAAAAGGCAAAAAAAATATAAATTCTCACTCGTGAAATTTGTGACTCGTGAAGCGGAATGACTCGCCGATAATTCTGATTAGTTTATTTTTTGCTTCGTTTTCAATCCAAGTTCACTTTTTTTCTTGGCTAAAAATAAAAGTTTCTATTCATACTTTTTTCTCGAAAATCGGTGATACATACAATTTTAAAAATAAACTTCTATTTTAATTACAAATTTAATCGAAGGTAATAAATTTGTATATGATAGGTAAATGTTTGAATAACTTTCACACAATGGGTAATGAACTTCTGTGGTCAGTCGCTTTGTGCAGCCAAATTCAAAAGGTCAATGTTGATCATTATACTGGTTAACATATTGCCCCAAGTCTTATTTGTAATAATATCCACTTCTATACTAGTACAATGAATATATTGCGAAATTTATTATGAGGAGAAAATTCAAATTGAATCAGTTGAATTATTAATTACTAAATATGAGAATTTTCATCGTCATGTCATTTTTCTTAATATTAAAAAAATAATAAAACATAGAATCGTATCAATTATAATACGTAAACTGCATAAAAATTTGGTAACAAAAAAGTGAAAAAAATTCAAAAAAAATATACGAAATGCAAAAAGCGACGATAAAAAAATTCATGAAAGCATACACAGAAAAATAAACGAGAAAGTAAAGGTTTGAGGAAAGAACTATAAACAAAATGTGAAAAAAATTCTCAAAACAGAACCGAGAGACGATGAAAGAGGAATAAAAATTTCAGGAAAAGAAAAAGTTACGATGGTTGAGAACTTCTGAAATCTTTTTTTTTCTCCCGATCTCGTGTTGCCCGAAAAACCTCTCGAGAGGAATTTTAATCGAGAGATAAGCAGCGAAGCTGGAAGGTTCAGGCGAGTTTAACCCCATGCATGACGTAAGAAGCGTCCACCATTGCGATAATATCGATAGAGCACGTTACATAAATATATAAAAAAGAATATACATATATGTATAAATATATTCATTTTTATGAACTGAATGTATATAGATATTTATTATCATACATATATAAATTTATACCGCGCGATATATTTGTGTATTTATATAGAAGAGTCTGGTAGGTTCGCGATAAAAAAAGCGTACATAGAGATGAACGGGCCGGATATAAGGGGAAAGCGCTCGCGGAGCTGCGTCGAACGATCCTTCTTTTCCTTCGACCGAAATGGCAAAAGCTTTCGTCATGTACGTAATATATACATAAATATTCTATACATACGCGTCCTGCCACTATTTATCGAGATCCAGATATCCTGACATGAGAATTTCGGGCTGGAAGGTATAGAGGGATTTCGTCGAACGTGTATTTTTATATCCTGGGAAAGTTTTGCCCTAGTTATCTTCAGATATAATATTTGAATCGTGGTATAAATACGGTATATCTTTGAAGTAAAGAGTTGATCGATTGAGAGAGGATTCTAAGCCCTTGGATATACTGCTACAATTTTTTTTAAATTGCTCATCGAATTTGTCCCGAAGTCTTTTAGAGTTTATGCAAAATTTAATCGAATATATGATACATTTTTTACTTTTTTCAAATCGAAAATATTTAGCACAAATTCGATGGATTATGACTTCGATGTATAAATTCTTTATTTGAATAAAAATGTTTTTATGAATAAATTTATAAATTCGATAATTTATGTAATTTCAAATAATTTGAAAAATATTAATCTCCAAAAAGAATATTTCGATCATTTGACCTGAATATTTCATGGAGTTCCTCAGGGATCTGTCCTTGGACCACTTCTATTCTCACTGTTTATTAATGATATTAGCTCGGTCTTAACATACTCTAAGTATTTGATTTTTGCTGATGACTTGCTTATATACTCAACATGCTTACCGTTCGAATTGAATGAAGCATTGTCTCGAGTCTCGAATGATGTCAATGCTATTTATCACTATGCAGAAATCAATGGTCTTAAACTGAATCTATCGACACAAATTAATCATGAACTTCTTACTCCGATTAAAATAAATAATATTCCTCTCCTATTCATTACAGAAGTGAAATATTCAGGAGTTATTTTATCAGTAAATTGTTCATGGAAAAGTCATATACTCCAGGTTTCAAAGAAAGTCCATTTTACGGTATACAAATTAAAACACCACAGAAATCCTATTCCAACCGAACTGAGAATTACTCTTGTTAAATCACTTGTTTTTTCTATCGTCGACTACTGTTGCCTTGTATATAATGATATCACTGCTAAGCTTGATTTAAAGATTAGCAGACTTTTAAATCTAGCGATTAGATTTATATTTGAGTTACGGCAAGATGAGCATATTACTCCGTATCTAGAAGGCTACGATGGCTAACTGCGAAGCCAAGGAGAAAGTATTTTATGAGCATTTTCACTTATGCCGTAGTTCAAAGATCTGTTCCATATTATATTGAAACACTCTTCCAGCGATATAGAAATGTCACTCGTCCCTTAAGACAGCATATAATCTCCCGATTTTTGCGATGCCCTTACATAGAACTACTGCTCTAAAAAAGTCGTTTGTTTGGGCAACAGAGTACTTCTGGCACTCCCTACCGACATCACTCACGTCACTTCAATCTAGAGATTTGTTTAAAGACCGATTATTCACGTATTTATTTGAAAAACGAAGGCGATTGAACATTTGTTATAGCATTGTACACATATTGTTCTAATTACTCATATCATATGAGATTATTAGCTTTTTACATGTTGTAAATTCTTATAAATTTTATTGTAAACATTATATTATGAAACATTGCCCATGTATTTACCGAGGCATAATAAACTATCTATCTAAATATTTCAAAATTGATATAATCAAAAAATCGTACAATTCAACGTCCATAGATTAACGATGTTTATTTGGACTTCGTCATGAAGCAAATCGTTTGATATTGACTTATACTGATAAATTGATAATTGTTTATAAATTAATATCGGTTCATATGCGAATCAATGATTTTTGCGAAAATTCCGATCAAATTGTGATTACTGAGAATTATGATTCGATCCATGGGCAAATACGTGAATGAAATAGCAAATGGCAATGTTTCGAGTAAATAGAGAAACGTTATGAGAACGGGAGAAATAACAGTGGAGGTGGAAGATTTGAACCGGTGAACCGTACGCCCTTACCTTGGAACAATTTCATCGAGTATTTACGAGGTTCGAGCATCCGCAATTGCTTTAACTCCGTAGATTTTATCCTACATACGTACGTAATTATGCGTATGCAAATTTTCCATGGATATGCGCCGTTCTGAATGCTACCGTTTATTTTCGCGATTAATCATTGAAACGACATTCTTCAAAGACATTTAAAATCATAAGAAAACATTTGAAAAAATTATTCTCGTAAATTAATTCAACAGCTCAAACCATAATCGGTAAATAATTGAATAAAGAGTAAATTTAAAAAAAATTGTCATGACATTTTTTATGTGCTCGAGAACCAAATTTTTATCAACTCATTAATTTCTCTTTTCTTGATTCGATTTTTTTATAATAATTTAAAAATAATTTATCTTCAAAGGCACTTTAAATATTAATTATTCCATTGAATCTATTTCATGTGTACAAAAGGTTCCACATTTGAATGATATGTTCGCAACGCACTTACGATACAGTCTGTACGGTCTGTGTATGATTCGTGGTAGGCTTTAATATGGATAAGTCTGGTTCGTTTGCTCTCGTACTCTCGCTTGTTTCAGTCTCGTCCCTTGAATCTTCGTCCCTTTCGCGTTTGATGCTCGGCATTACCATCACTTCACCTCGCTCAATTCACTTGGCTCTTCGGTGAGGCCAACACATCAAAAGAGTTAAAATGATCTGACTGGAGAGAACGAGATGGAATTCGAGTGAGAGACAGAGAGAGAGCTTTCTCAAGTAGGGAGAAAAGGGAGCTTCTCGTCAAGCTCTTTACTACAACGAAAGCTCGTTCACACTTCGGTGACCTCGATTACCTATCCAATGTCTGTTACAGAACTTACCGTCGAGTGTAATAAAATTGAAGAAGGGAGGAAATAGAGCAAAAGCATCCCTCTCATACGAAATATAATTTCAGCGTTATTAAATTAAAATGCTTTTTGTACCGGATGACGTATTAAGCTTTTTCCTCCTACAATACGCATCTAAAGATAGTGAGAATAAATTACTTTCAATTTATTCTTATTTTTCAATTTAAATAACATTTTTCGTTCAAGAAATAAAAACGAGTGGAATCTTCAATAATTTTTCATTACTCTTTTTCATTACAACCGAATAAGAAGCATTCTCATTCGCGTCACAGCTCTCGCTGAGAGAAATGTAAAAAAGAAATTGAAATGAGAACCAGAATGATGAGAAATCGTGTAAGAATCGCGCGAAGTCGATACCGTCTCGTGTTATACGTATCAGGGAAAACAACTGTTGGTTCGTGCACAGAGGCAGTAGACAAGCTCGTTGTCTTCGGTATCCTGCTTATATGCAGAAGAGAGAATGGAATGGGAGAGAGAAGCACGAGCTGTACATCTACATTACAGGATGTACAAACAGGCGATCTTTGCACGTTCAAGTCGGGGAGGATTTAAGCGAAGGAGTAATTTAGGCTACATATAAGCGGTTACGGTATAAGGATTTGTGTGTCGATTCAGCATACGGCCTGGTATAGCGTTTAACGATACTGCCGTATATACTTAGGAAACGCCGTACCAGAAATTGATGGGGAAGAGAAAATGCGACGAGCGAATTCTCCCGTTCCGCTTCTTTTTTATTTTCTCTTTCTGCTTTTCCATTTCTATCGTTCTCTACGTTTTTATCTGTAGTTCTATTTCTTATTTTACGCTTTTTATTCTTCGTTTTTTAACATCCATTTATTTCATTCGGTTCGTTTATCTATATTTCTGTTTCGAGTTATTTTATGTTTTCTTTTGTATCCTTATTTTCGATTTTATTGTTCATTTCTCTCTTATTTTCTATTTCTATTTATTTTACGTTCTTATTTTTATTTTTTTTCGTATTCTGTCTATTTTCCTTCATTTCGTTTCCTTTTTTTTATTTCTATCTTCCGATTCGATCTCGTCTAAGAATACGAAATCGGCAGCACACAGACGTCACCGTCACGAGGGAACTAAACGACGGAAACAACCTGTGATTTGGCTGGTGTAGTCATGCGAGTCGAGTCCTTCCCTTTCAGGAATTCGATCTACGTTAAAAGTGAACATCAATTTCGTGTAATATGCATGTATTATTTTACCTTTTCATTGTACTTGTACTTTTTTTGTCGTGAATACTTAAGGTAATTCGATCACCGTTTTACTTTTTGTACTACGAGACCTAAAAAAGATAAATAATGGCTCCTATTTCCAGACTGAAAAAAATATGAATAATGGTTTTCGGATAATTTAAACTGAAGTCGAAATTGCAACAAAAATCGAGAAAATTTAAGGTGGTTGATCTAGTATCAAATGACAGTCTGTGCAGAAAATTGTGGAAAACATTCTTAATTCAGATTTTTATTTAATAACATCGAGGTCCGATCAACCCCCTTAATTATTTATTTTTTTTTATGATTACGGTAGCTCGAAAATTTCACGCGGGATTTTTCGTCACTTTTTTGAGTATTTTTCATTCCAATCTATGCACAATTTGTCACTAGTGGCATTCAGGAGTCTAAAATTGATCTGAGAATTCAAAAAATTCAGTCTTGTGGATTTGCCAATCTCCTTGAGCTCTCTCGGTTCTTTTTTCCTGCAGTTTATTCACGTACCCTTTGTACTCGGTAAAGAGGACGTTCAAGAGCTTCGGGAAGTGAGATGGAACTTACAGCGTATAAGCTCGACGAAAAATAAGGGGATCTTGAGGAAAAAAGGATGAGAAAAGAAGGGAAAAGAATGCGAGTCCCGAGGAGCCAGAGAGTTTGAAACATTTCGACAATTTCTTGCTTCCTCTCCACTTGCCTTTTTATTCTCGAGTCTGTATACTTTTTCCCTTCATTTTCTCAAACGGTCTCGATTGCTCGAACTTCAATTGCGTCGTTTGGATCTTCGATCCGAAATTTATTTATCTCGTTTCTTACACCCACTTGAGTTGTTGATTTTTTTTGTCTTTTGACCTTTCAAGTACCAATGTACTGCGAAAGGATCCTACATTCCTCCCTTGGAAACCAAACTTTTTTATTCAAGGTAGTTCTGAGATAGAGACAAATCGAAAAGCTTGCCCACGTGTAAACCAAAGATAAAAATATCACAAACTTTTTATACTCGTAGATCGTCTTAATAACTTGTGTTGACCTTAATTAACTTCATGAAAAAGTGTGCGTAGGATTGGAAGAATTTTAACATGTAAAAAATCAAATTAACGTTTTTTTAAAATAATTAACTGACTTGAAATGAAATTACGAATAATCGATTTCTTGGATGATTAAAAAAATCCATTACTGTTTATTGCGACTCGATGGTATGACGTTACGATTCTCAAGTTCTTCCCTCATCTTCATTTTCTGTATTTTACCACTGGTAGTGCGTGGAAAACTGTCAACGAACACGAAGTAACGAGGAATTTTGAAATGTGCTATTTTTCCCTTGCAAAACGCGCGGAGAGAATCCTTCGTGAGTTTGGAATTATCAGTCAGACGTAAACCGGCGCAAATTTCTTCGCCATAGACAGGATCATAAGCACCGAAGACCTGAGCCTCTCGTACGTCCGGATGACTCTCCAATAAGTGTTCAATTTCCTGGATATATTGAAATATTATTCAGTTACTTAATTATTTACCTAATCTAAATGGAAAATCTTATCTTTTATATGCACCTTTGGAAATATATTTTCTCCTCCTCTGATAATCATGTCCTTCAGTCTACCAACAACTTGACCATAACCGTCCGACCTCAGGACAAACTGGTCTCCAGTTTTCAGCCAACCATCCTCGGTCAGCACTTTTCTCGTATTCTCCTCATCGTCCCAGTATTTCATCATTGTGGAGTAACCCCGAATCCAAAGTTCACCGGGTGAACCAACCGGCACAGGAACTCCCTTTTCATCTACAACCTTCCATCAAATTCATTTCGAAAATATTTTACCTCTCTGCTGGAATGTTGAATGAACAAGGAAAATAAGAGAAATATTTTGTTTTACTGTTACCATGGCCTCGATATTATCAGAGAGATATCCCACGGTATTTTCCGTCAGCTCGTTTGATTCTGATGGTAAAGATTGAAACGAAATACCAGTCGTTTCTGTCAGTCCATAAATGCTCTATAATGGTGAAATTTCCCTAATAGTACTTTTTAGGGATTTTAACATTTCTTCATTGAATCAGAGAGCATGAGCGATCCAAAATATTGAATAATTGAAAAATGGGACAGTTTCATTTTTGATGTTATTTTATTATACTACTTATTGTCAGTATTAATGAAATTTGGAGATAACCCACTGACCCCGATTCCTTCGCAGCCGAGTTGTTGTTTAATTTGCCTGATAAATGTGGGTGAAATGATCGATCCACCGGTGATGCCACACTTGAGCGTTTTGACTGGCGCTTTTAATTTCTCCCGAGCATCCAACATATTTATCTGAAATTTGTCTCATAATAAATGATATAATTTAATTCACAAGAGCAGCAATAATTCGACTGTCTTACCCACATTGTTGGAGTGCCATAAGTAACGGTACATTTTTCTCTGACGATCGTCTCGATCGATGATTTTGGATTAAAAGAGGAAGATTCGATAATGGCCGTTGCACCCGAATGAAGCAAAGCTAGTTGTCCCAAAAGCATACCGAAAGCATGGAAGAATGGAACGTTCACACAAATTTTGTGATGTTCCTCCATCAGACCTAATCTAGCCGCTCCCTTTAGAACATGAAATTTCATCACTTGAAAAATTAAATCTTACTTTTCCTGATATTTGTACAGGATTATTATAATTAGGATTAATATGATGTTGGTAAAATAATGAAATTAAAACCTGTCTACTATTGTTTAGGAAGGATCTATGGGACAAAAGTGTTGCCTTTGGTCTCCCCGTCGTTCCAGAAGTGAATTGAATGTTGCATCCTCCTTGAGGTGAAACTTCATCTTGCATAGCAGCGATCGCTTGTACTTCGCTGTTGCTAGCGAGGGACTCGACGTCCGCAAATCGACGCGTACCTCTGTGACATGGTCCAAATTATGATCATTGTCATTTTTGACCGGAAACACCTCAAGAGAATTCATCAACTATCCTATAAACCTATACAAGTAGATAAACAAAGAGGTTAAAAAGTATCTCACGATACGTGGTCATTGCCAATGATGATGACATGCTGGAGGTCGGATGAATGATCGTTTTTTGCACGTAAAAGCATTTCGGCATAATTCTGGGTTTTGAAACGTTCAGGGGCAATTACTGCCCGTGCTCCAACCTTTTGGAGGCAATAATCGATCTCGGATTGCTGATAGGCAGGATTTATCCCCACCGTTATGAATCCAGCTCGGGCCATTGCCATAAAAGAGATGAACCATTCGATTTGATTCGGTCCCCATAGGCCGATTCTGTCGCCGCGTTTGAGACCCAATTTAAAGAGACCTGCCGCGAGTTCGTCAGCCCTTTGAAGCACTTCGCTGTAACTCAATCTCTCGTTCTGCTCCACTGATACTAAACACTCCCGACTCGGCCATTTCTCCACAGCGCTCGCCAACAGTTTACCAATCGTCGATTCCAAAACGGGTATTTCACTGTTGTGACAGTGATGAGACAGCCCTTCCGATATTCTAGAGTTCTTCAAGCAAGTCTGCACTCTGTTATCACTTCCATTTCGTTCCTCACTGATCGAAACGAATCTCCGAGTTGCTTGAACCAAAGTTCTATCTCTGTACAGCAGAGACGAAAAACTTCGTCGTGACAGAGCCGGAAAGTATCGCGACGAGCCGAGCATTTTTCACAATAACACGCGCTCACGATCGTTTCTAATTATTCAAGAGACACTGTCAAGCGTTCGTCGAGTCAGCGAAGTTTAACCAAAATCTCCGCATGAAGTTCAAGAGGCAGAATTAATCAACATTTTTGAATAAACAAAACTAATAGCCAAGACAGTAATGACACGATAAGACGACCCATGTGATAGCGCTATGCATGCCTAAACACATAAAACTCATCGTTGCGACACTTCTATTTTTCCCACTTCGATCTCCTTCTCCTCCCACCTCTCCCTCATCTCATCGAGAAATGCAATTGGCTCGATAACCTTGTCTTCCGTCGGACGTTTGCCTTGACTAACATTTTCTCGGAATTCTATGTAAACAAAGTCCTCATTTATCGCCTATCTATGTGTATGTATCACGATATTACATGACAGCTCGGAATGAAAGTATTGCTCAATCGTATCGAGTAAACGCCGCGTATACGTACGTACGTGCGTATGAATGAACAAATCTGGTACAATATTTATTATCGTCATTATATAAGTTAATTATATAATATATAATAATTTTATATTATATTACATAACATATAATATTATTATATTATATTACATAATATATAATATTATTATATTAGATATTTAACATAATATATATATATTAATATAATATATATATTAATATTATTATATATTATGGAAAATATTTTATATACCTATAACATACATACTAGGATGCTTTTTTTGGGAGACTATTTTTTTGGGAATTTTTTTTGACATGAGTATTCTCAACAAAATTCCGTGCCGGGAGTGAAGAAAAAAAAGTCCCCCACAAAAAAGCATTCTAATACATACGTTTAATATAATATATAATTTGAGTATATAAATTATAGATTTTCCTTAAAAATTACATTAAATCATGACGGCAAGAAAAATTTTAATATACGTCGATATACGAATCCATCAAAACTCTCCACCGCAACAAGAAAGAAAAAAGTACAGATTTCATACAATAAAGAAGAAAAATTGTTGATTCGATTTGAAACTCTAAAATTACTTCGGAAACTCGATCCTTCGTTTTTGTACATCGTATTTTATTTTCGTGCTTCATCCTCTTTACAGATGGACTTTTTTTAACGCGGGTTTTAATACGTGCGGTTTTTCCTTCGGATACGATTGTTGTGGAACTCGTGCGGAGTTTTTAGCTCTATTTTCATCAAAGAGCCTTCGCTCAAGAGGGAATAAGAAGGAACGAAGGAGAAGAGGTACAAAGAGCGTAAACTACGAGGAGGACTTTACCGAAAACTCTTGTGATTTTGCCTCGTTAGTTCGACGAAGTCTCTTGTCGAGTCCTTTTCTCTTTCTCTTTTCTTTTTCCCTTTTTCTCTCTCTCCTTCGTTCTTTAGCTTCATTTGCCCTCGTCTTTTACGCTTTACTACTCTGGAAAACGATAGAGGATTCTTTGTATCGGTCTCTCTCCATTTTTCTTTCCTCGTTTTCCCTCTTATTTCTCGTTTTTTTCTTCTTTTTTTGTTTCTCTCTCTCTCTCTTTTTCTCCAATTCCCCACTTCGGTACAGTTTTGCGGTAGTGTTTAATGACTCGAATTTGTTTCGCTACTCCCGATCTCCTTTTTATCCCCAATGATAACAAAAAAGGAACGAAGGGAGAAGAAAAGAAAGAGAGAGAGAGAGAGAGAAAATATAAGGGAAAGGTTCTCCGAGGAGTTTTCTCGTGAATTTGCTCGCCGATTCGAGCGATGCTTACTAGCGAATTTCAGACCCGTGTAAACTCTACCTCGCTACCTTTATCACAACGAAACAAAGTTTTTTAACGAGAGAAAGAATAAGAAAAGAAGAAAAAGACTCTCTTGGGATGAAATCTCTGAAAAAAATGAAAAACTTTGGTACATGATGACCTTTTCTTTTTTTGTTTCAAGAATGTCACATCCGTCAGAATTGATTTTCATCTTTCCTTAT
The DNA here is from genome assembly GCA_030522605.1 of Cremastinae sp. B BG-2022a. NCBI lineage: Eukaryota > Metazoa > Arthropoda > Insecta > Hymenoptera > Ichneumonidae > Cremastinae sp. B BG-2022a. The sequence continues at coordinate 80,691 of JAPYYX010000100.1, forward strand.
AACAATGAATTATTTTCTAAACTTTTAATAATATTTTTGAAGATATTGTTTCGAAAAAAAATTTTAAAAAAGATCAAATTTGCAGGAATTCATTTTCGTTTATTGACAAATTTTTAATTTATTTTTAAATTGTTTTTCTACGGGTCGTGTCTCGAAATTATTTCTTCCAAACATTTAGATTTTCTGTCTTCAATTTTCGCTCGAATTTTGCGGTCGACGCGAATTCTTGAAGAACGAAGTCACGCGGAATGATTTTTCTTTTTTTGAGTTTTACTCTCGTACCTTTTGACTCTTTACCGTCCAGCTCAAAGCGACATGCTCGTTGCAGGTGTACGTTTCTCGTTTTCGAACATCGTTTTGTGTACCGCCTTTCTCACGTTCCAACTGAGAGGCTATTTTCCTTTTCCCTTCCATCTTCTTTTCTTCTTTTCGCTTTACGATTCTGTCTTCCTTTCGTATAATCGTGTCTTCGACAAGCGACAAACTCACGCGCGAAGGAGAAATCCTTTGTCCCATTTACAACGTTCTCCCAGGACGAGTCACTCCTTTCTCAACCGTCCTTTCCTCCTTTATCCTTCCTTCTTATTTTCGTGTACCGGATAATGGCAACTTGCTGCAGCTCTGGCCATCGACTTCCTCTTTGCGAGCTTGACATCTTGACATTTCCTTCTTTCATTCTCTTCCTTTTTCATCCGTCTCGAATTTAAAGACATCTTGATCCGAAGTTTTGTTATGCAAAGTCCTACAATAATTTCTTAATCTCGTTTCTCATTCTAAATTTAATTTCTATCGTCAGTGAGAATAAAGTTGTTAATTGATTAAGTCTCATGGGATCGTTTATTCACGTATGCCTAAAATAACAAATTTTACTTTCAATATTGAATTCAAAATATATTGCAGAGTGAACGATGTCGCATCGATTGAAAAAAATTTTATTTTATTATAAGTGAATTTTATAAAATGTCAACGTCAATCCATGTTTTTTCTTTCACTATTTTTTTCCATTTTTTTACTTTTTTATTACTGTGTACAGGATAATGGCAACTTGCAGCAGCTCTGGCCATCAATTTCCTGTTTGCAACCCTGACATCCTGACGTTTTCTACTTTTACGTATTTTCTGCTTTTTTTTTATTTTCCAAACAAAATAAAAAAATACCATTTTCTGCTCGACAAAAAAAAATCTGATTTTTTTATCCAACATTTGAAATCATGTAACAAGTTCCTGGACGTTGGCTTGCCCTTCGGTAATTAATTTTTTCAACAAACTCGAGATTGATCCATCACTGCCCTAGGGTATCGAGATCAATCACGTCTAAATCCTGATTCGATTCAATCTCAACGTTAATGCATTTTTTATATTTTATCCTCACTTTGACCTTGAAATGTTTACTTGCTATCTCAGTAACAAAAAATAACGAAAATATCACTATTATTAGGTAATTCAGTGTTATGTTGATGTTACAATCAAGTTAACATACAACATGACATATTTTTTACAAATCCATCTATTCTTATGACCCTCTGTATAAATTAGAAGAAATCACGACATAAGTTTTTGACGCAATACGTTTTTATTGACTTGAGAACGAACGCTGCACTGTCCCTGCTAATAAATGGATTACCAGCAACCTTTGTCGAGAAGAGAGAGAAAAAAAAACATTTTCTTTCGATAGCTTTTTTCCTCCTTAAACTCCCTATAAGTCGACAAAGCATGAAAAATGCCTTGTTGGCTCCAGAAGGGCCTTTTTGTCAAATGAATCGCCAAGATAATTAATGGTCGATGAATCTCGCGTACGAACTTACCGGGGCACGATTTAACGAAGTCCCAGCGTCAAATAAGTCTGAGTTATTACCCGAAATCGGACATTTTTCATTTTTAATCCCCAGGACTATGAGATCAAATGGGATTAATACGAGGCTCGCGGTAATAACGCCATTTTCATGAATTTCTTTGTGAAATTTCACGGATGAGGGAGAAAGTGAAGACACGGAACTGGTAATTCATTCTCGAGTGCACCAAAAGGGGCACCGAGAATCTTTTCATCTCGTTTCATTTCTCTCTTCCGGTATATACTCGAGCTGGAAAAAAAAAGAACGCCGGAGAAAGAAATGGCACTTCGAGTTAACTTTCGCGCTACTCCGGCTTTTCACTGCAACGACATGTCACGAGAACGACGGGAAAAAGAATCACAGAGAAAAAGAATAACAAAGAGACGAGAATGAACAGAAATATATCTCGAGCAAAAAGAGAGATTTTTTTTATTTACATAATGAGAAAAAATATGACCGTAATATACTAATGAAAAAAAAAATACTTTGAGTAATTCGCATGAACTCAATGTCATTAAGAGATTTTGATATTAAAAATAAAAATGGTGAGAATTTGATAAAATTTAGGCAGGAAATTCTTCTACGAAAAATTCGAGGGTATTAGAAATCAGCTGATAACGAATTATTATAATTTATTGACAGTAATTTCCGGTGGAATATTTCAAATATTTCAAAATTCATCAAATTTATTTCTGTCTACAAATTGCGAAAATTTTTCTGCAATTCGTTCTTTGAGTACGTTTTTGGGATTCCTGAGGAACGTAAGACGAAGGATTTAGTGAGATCAACGTCGAGGAAGTAATATTTTTTTCCTGATTATTTCGGTTCAGCTCGCAGCGGTAAAAGCCGGCATCGATGAGGAAAGCCTTAGGGAAAAGTTGGCCCTCCGGTAAAGGATCGATACGCTTGCCGGCATACGACTAAATGGTCATCCATCCAAGTAATGGACACGACCGATGCTGCTTAACATGGAAAGCCACGAGATCCGCAGGCTGACCGCGAGCCCATCGCTATCGGTGTCATTAAATGGATGAACTGTATTAAGTTTTTTCCGTTCCCAGGATTGAAACGACTTTGGCAAAAGACCCTCAAGTATATCGGTTTATATATTGGATCGACCTTTTTTATTCCACAGCATTTCGCGAAAGTAAATACACATTTGCGGATTAATGATCCTTCATTTATATCTTTCTCTCGTTATCATTTTTTCCGTTGGTATTCTACTCTGGAATGAGAGCCGGAATTACACGAAATAAATAAGAAAAACACGAGATAAATAAAATTGGAAAAAAAATATTTAGGGATCCTGATTGAACGTGATTCAATAAAAAATTGATTTAATTTCCACTCAAGATAATAATGTAATGATAAAACTCTTTATTAATAAAAAATATTTTCCTGAACATTAATTAAAAAGGTCGGATATTTTTCGCGATGCAGTGCAGAAAAAAATGTAAATCCCCCGAAGATTATTTTGCACCGAGGTAGAAGATTAAATCTGAAAAACTTACTGACTGGCGGAGCGAGCGGGACGTGAGTAGAGTAAAACGGAATAATCAGTCCAGTGGCTCAAACAAGCGCTTCGTACAAAGGAGCTTACATATTGTTTGTTCTGTAATATGCAACAGGGAAGAAAAATTCTTGAGTCGCTCGTCACACCGATGCATACCGATTCGCGCTTCGTAAGCCGGGCTCGCGGAATCCTGAATAATACCGTCAGGTTGCACAATACTTGTCACATCTTTTTGGTCGCACCCTCGGAGCTTCGCTCGATTTTCTTTTACGATTTTTTGTCTCTCGCTTCGAAAAAAAAAGAAAAAAAAACGAGTGAAAGTAAAAATGATGCGAGGGAAAAAAACGAGCTTGAAAAAGAGAAAAACTTATTCTTCCAGCGCTCTTTTATTTTTCGTTTCTTTACAATTCGAATGTAGTTCAGAGACCGCACCGGATGGCTGCTCGTTGTGATTTTTTCTACCCTCCTTTTTCCTGAAAGTCCAAAGCGAAGAACCGACGAGCACAAGAGAGAAGGGCGGAGAAGGAAATATCAAGAGGGCTGAGAAAGATGAAAAGGGACAAAATCGAGGAAAAAAAGCAAAAAAAAGCTGTATCTTTGGACAGCATTTCCCGTTACTTCTGTCGCGACCTCAAAGTCTCTTTCTCTCGTCTTATTTTTTCCGAAATCCCCCTTTTTTCCCGTTACTTCCGGCCAGGAAGATTTTAGCGAGGCCTCGTATTAAAATACGACTTTAAGATGAAACCGCGGGCACTTCTTTCCTCTTTCTTTCCTTTATACGTCGTGAATAAATAATGAGAACTTTCGTCATGGTGTTTTCCCTCGATTCCGAGCTCTCGCGGTTGATCTCTCATACCGACAAACTCGAATTGTTGATACGCACACTTTCATCTTTATTTTCTTTTTCCTTATCCAACTTCCTTTCCGAGTTCGTTTTTTTTTATTTCTTCTTTTTCTTCCTATAGCTCGTTTTAATTTAATTCCCGCTCTCACACGCCTCACTTTTCTAAATTATTTTTCCTCCTTTTCATTTCTCATTTTGCTCTTCGCACATTTTTCTCGCCTTTTTTATTTTTATCTCCTTTTCGTCCTTATTATATTTTCTCACTTTTCTCTTACCGAGTTTTCCTTTTTTTTTCTTCTTTCGCCCGGAGAAAAGACACGAACGCCGGGTATCATCGTGACCAGGAACAATTGCCGGTTTCTTTACCCGCGTCCTTTTTACCCATTTCCTCTCTTTCATCTCCCGACATTTTTGTTATCCACCGCGAGCAGGCTCTCGCTCTTTTAATTCTCATCTCCGCGGATCGAAATGGGAAAACGTTGCGAAAATATGATATCCCAAAAACGCTTTTGCGGTAATGGATAGCGCTTTTTCGGGCTCTTTTCATTCGATTATTTTTTCAATCTACCAAAATCATGGACCAGGTGAATTTTTTTCTACTCTTTTCATATTTTTCTTTTTCATTTTTTTTCTCGCATTTTAGCTTGTAAATTTAAATATGCAATATGGGAATGTATTTCGGTTTGGCAAAAAGAGAATATTCGTAAAAGGGAAGTCCGCTTTGAGCGAGAGTCGAGTGCACTCGTATTTTCGCGTACAGACAATTTTTTGCTGAAAATTTGATATCTTTAAATCTTCGAGAGACACGCGCGGGCTGCAGGCGAATGAACGTACAATATCTAGATTAAAGCAAACATGCTTGTCAAAATTTGCAAAGCGAAACGAGACTGGGTAAGATATTTCCAGAAAAAGATACATGATGAATGTGACTTTGCAATATGCAAGAATTCATCGTAAATTTATATAAATTATGTATTAAAATGTTTTCTGGGAACAAGAAATATTCCACAAAAAAATTAATTCATATGGTACGATTTGAGATTTTAAGTCTTTATCTCAAAAGTTCCCAATTTATCCCAAACGACGCGCAAGTCGTACAAACACGAGCTTTTCCTACATTCCACAAATTTTCAGCGTATTAAGGACGAAAAGGGGAGATTTTTTCCTCATTCGCAAGAAATTCCTGGGGACCTCTCTAACCGGAATTAGCGAGGTCATCCACAGGAAGAACAGAGAGAGACTTTCTCTCGTTCGCGAAGAATTTTAAGCGCGCTCTTAACACGCAGTACCATAGAATCCTATTTTTTCCTCTTCAACTTAACATCGGGAATCTTCTGCTGACTCCGTAGAACGACTCGAGTAATCTTTACCGTTGAACCAATTTTCCCTGACATTTCGTTTTTCTTCGGAAACGAGAGGTGAACTCGATGAAGATAGCGTCGATCCGGCGAGATATCGCTCGATATCTATGAACGATAATAGACCCACCAAGGATATTAATCAAGATTTTTCTGCCCATTTACAACCCGGAAATGACCTCTTCTTTCTCAACCAGAAAAAAAATCGATCCTGAAATTTCAGCTCCGCGGAAAATCCGTGATCCGAACTGATCCCTTTTCTTATTTGTAACACGATTCCTCTTTGAAACAGCGGGCATCGACAAACTCCAAAATTATTGGCAAACCGAGTCTCCGGTACACATATGCGAGCACACTTTCATATATATACATCGCTAAAACCGTATGCTCTGATTTCGAGGAGTTTCCTGACCAGTAGAGAGAAAGATGGAGTTTTATCTATATACGTAAATATATAAATATATACACATATATGCACGTATATACGTAATATATACATACACATTATATATACATGTATATACATACATATACATCTATATTTATTTAAAGAGAGAGAGAGAGGGTGAGAAAATCGACCTCAAACCTCGTACCAGCCAATCTCCTCGCCATGAAACTGCAGAAGTTCGAGCGGACAGAGACGGAGAGCGTTCTCTTGTTGCACCTTTGCCCGTAGCGTTGCATTCTCGTTATTTGTATATACATCCACGCGAACGGTATCGTTGGCCAAGCCCGGAGACTGTGCACAGGAAGCGTGAGAAACGCTGTATATATCGAGTGGCAAGAGCTTCGAAGCTTTCGCTGAATAGTTATGGGAAGGATTCCCGAGGGAGCCGCGAATTGGATACCTGCGCGAGAGGAGATACTGGCGAGAGCTACGTGTGTGGACGACGAACAGAAGAATATTCGTAGTCGGTGTTCGTATTTGTATCGTTCAGAGCGAGGATTACAGGGTGGACTAAAATTTGGAATTGAGGACGACGAAGATATTTCGGATTCGGGTTGAAACTTTGAGGGTCTTGAAATTTTTACGAGAGCATTCGAGTGACTGAATTTTTTTGAGATTTTTTTTTTCGTATTGTTTTTTTGATATTTTTATTTTTGCATCGACCAGTACGATTCTCGGGTACGAACGTGCAGCTGATAAGTAAAAAGCCGTAACTCACTGAAACGCTTCCAGTCTGCGACGTTCCTATTACGTATTTTTCCTTCTTTTCTCAATCGTATTTCTGCGCAGGATCTCACGTTTTGACAAGGACGATCTTGTGCAATTTCCGAAAACGTCGAGATCGGGTTGAGACTAAAAATTTTTCATGCATTTTTTATTCCACATCAAAAAACTTATTTTCTGGATAAATTATAATCAAATATGAAATTTTGTATATATCTTCAGAATATGGAAATATTTGTGTTCTAAAAAAATTATATTTTAGAAATAAAACTCGATTAGTGTTCATTTTTTCTCATGTAGATTCGATGTAAAAATTTTTTAACTCTTTGAGGGTTCGATAAATTTTTTATTGAAGGGAGAAAAATGGAGCATAAAAAAGTTGGTATAAATGAAAGGGATAAGTTGAAATTGCTCGTCGGTGCATAAAGAAATTTGGAGGAAAAGTTTCGTTAAGTCAGCGGGAATAAAGTTCGAGTGGTACATTTCTCTTTTGCGCGTCTATAGTTTCAACCCTCCTTATTTCGAGCGGGTACTCCGACCAGTTTTATTTGAGAAACGCTCTCTTGTTTCGTTTCCCTTCTCTGCAGAAGCGTCGTAAGTTTTTCAGGGTATAAATATACTGGATGTAATTCCGTGCTCGAGTCTCCTCCGACAACGAGCAATAGAATGTGAGTGAGCAAAAGAGTTGAAATATTTTGCTTCAGAGAAATTTTCTCGAGGTTCTTGCCACGGAGATCCTCAAATCAGGAGGAATTTCCTCTTGCGGTTTTGGGTCAATTGTGTCCGAAATTCTTGGAAAGCTTTTCATATTATTACAGATCTTATAAAGACTAGATTTTCAACTCTAATTCCCAAGGATTATGCTCCAACCTCGAGTCCCACCAAATAATCGCTAAAAGAAAAAGACGAAAATTCTTCATGTGTTTCGTGTCCTGGCCATTCCCTCGATTTTACCTCAAAAATTATTCCAAAGGGAAACATTACGAACGAACGATTCGGAAAGTTTGAAATATGCCGAGGGAAAAAGATAAGCTCAAGTTTTCCTTGAGGAAGAAATTTTGAACAATTTTCGAATTTCTGATCGTTCTGTAAAAATTCAATGACCGAAAATTGAATAAAAATACTCGAAAATGTTATTCAATGAAGAAATAAAATTTTATAAATAATAGATTGAAAAATAATCATAATTGATCGTCGATTACAATAAAGGACTATCGAAAAGTGGAGCGAGCGAGAGAATAATCCGAGCACGATTACGAGCGCACAATTGGCAAAATAAAACGTCGAGTATCGATTTTCGATCCGTCTTTAATTATCGGTGATCCTTTTCCCATACTTTAATACGCCGACGTTCGCATTATACATTTCTAGTTGAGCGAGCGCAATGAGAATTTCAGGAAAGGTGCAAAAGGCGATACACAAGAGGAGAAGAAAGTGAGGCGGAGGCGTGAGGAAACTTAACGAGCTGGATCGAAGTTGAGCGAACGAGGAGACGACGTGAATGGTGGTAAATAAAAAATACAAAAAGACTGGACGAAGAATTCAAAAGAAGATACAACGTCGAAGAAACGAGAAGCAGAATAAAATAAGAGATGAAAAAAAAAAATTGAAACCAAAAGGATGTCCTGAAAACTTTTTCCAGTTTTTTTTTCACACGAAATTCCATATACAGGGTGCTGTTGGAATGAGTCTCAGAGATTCTTAAAATAAAGATATACATTCCCGATACATTTTCGAGGTAATTTTAAGTTTGAACGACGACTAAAAAATTCATCGATTTTTTATTTCGTTGAATATTTAATTTTATTGGACATTTTTTTCTTCATCAATGTCTAATTCTGAGACACCTTATACAGTCCTAGATACCGAACTCTTGTGTTACGTTAAGCTTCGAGTTTATGGTATGTGGGTATCGAATGTGTACATGTACACTGATAACAACAAGAGTTAACGAAGCTCCAGTGACCCAAAAGGGATTCGAGCAACGCATACGGGAAATACGTTTCTGAACGTCAAGGAAAAAGTAACCCCAGGGTATGTATCAACGATTCTCAGCTTCTTATCTCTCTCTAGCTCGCTCTGCTTTTCCTAGCCTGGCCTAATTTTTTCTTCCCTTAATTCTTCGATCCTCGAGAAAATAAACTCGCATGATGAAATTACGAAATTGGATATCAATCGAATTTGTAACTCATTTAGTTTATTCACGTATTCATTTACGTGTACGATTTTTTGTAAGAAAGTGGATAATAAAAAAAGCTTTTAAAAATAATGTTTATTTCAAGAGAAAATACAGTAAAAATAAAATAAAGTCTTAAGAAAGTAAACAATATAAAAAAACTCAAAAGTTTTAAGAGAAAATAAAAAAACGGGCTAAAAGAAATAAATTCTTAAAAAGGTCAAAAATATAAAAAGGCTTAAAAGTAAAAAAAGAAGATGTTTTTTTTTCTCTGTTTTAAGAGAAAATAAAACATGAGAAAAGAAATAAATGTTTTTCCGACTGTGATACGTCTGGCCTGATGCTCGCCTTTTCCACTGAGATTTTTCGCTGTTCGAGAACTCTCGAGACTATAGAAGCTCGCTGACCCTTTACGAAGCTCAGGCAATCGACTCTCAGATTGCTCATACTTTTCTCGATAACTCCAAAAATGCGTCATTTATCATTTGAGAGACTTAGTTGACTCTATATTCTCTTGATGCTAAAAAATAAAATTATAAACCTCATCAATTAAAATGTACGACACACTCTTGCAATAATTTTATTTTTTTAAATTCTTTTACTCAAATAAACAAATTAAAAAATCTTGAATATTGACTGAATAACATGTTCGTCGTAAAATTTGATCCAAAATTAGGTCAAAAAGTTTTGAAAATAGTAAAGTTTATCAGGAAATCCTACTTGGATATTCAAATGCAAATTCGTTCGCCAGTATGTACAAATAATTCAGAAACAGAAAGTTCGTAGTTTTGAAAGGCATATGCAATAAATATGACAGAGGATGTAATTATACTTGGGCGAGAATAATGAAATAGTGAGTACGGATACTGGATAGTTTCATTCCGAAGAAAACTCGCGTTTTTCTTTGATGCAACGAGAAAACTCTTCTCGTAATATTCGCAAAGGAACGCACACGTTATCTAAAGAACTTTTTAACGCGATATGAAAAATGTCGAGACTGGGCTCCAGGAAATAATCCCTCGAGGAATTCTCACATTGTGAAAAAGATTGTTGAATTGTTATTCCGAATTCAGTCAGAAACTTATTACATATTTTTTAATTCATTTCATTTTTTTCTACACTGTTTCAATTTAATTTAATTTTTTTTTTCATTTTTATAATAATTTTATTTCTATTTTACATAACGATCATGTATTTGCGTTTTTTTTATGACTCATCTAATTTGTTATTCATTCCAACGTGTTCATTTTGTGTAAATTTGTTGCATTTCTTATTACGCTTTTTTGCTCCAAAAATTTTTTTTTATTTTTACATCATTTATATTTCATGTGTCTTATTTTCATAGAGTCATATATTTTTCATTTTTTGTCATTCTCTTTTGATAGCATAGTTTGCAATTTTTTTGCACGTTTTCTTTCTTGTCGTACATTCTGTTCCTCCACCATTTTTGTTTCGCGTCTTCATTTCGTGTCATTTTCTTTCATACACGCCGTTTATCTTCCCGGGCTGAGGTGGATCTTGTATACAACGGAGCCTCGCAAACTTGCTCCATTTTTCGTCTTTTTCTCTTCCACCCCGTTTTGTATTTTTAATCTACGTATATCTCGCCGTGATGGATGAAATAAGAGAGGCGGAGAGAGGAACGGATGAAAAATGCCATTATGCAACGTTCCCAGCAGAACACACGAATACAATTTAAAACGCATCGATCCTCTCTTTTACGTAGGTCTTTTTCTACCGTAAAACACACCGAGCGCATACCTCGATGCTCCGTTTAACGTCCAGAGGTATAACAAAAAATTTATATTAATTTGTGTACTTGCATCACTGTATTTTCACGGATTACGTATCCACGAAAATACGTCGTGGAAAACAAAAGAAAACGTTGGCAAAACTTCGCCTCCAAATTGAGATTCCTCCTCGGATTAAAGCTGTCGAGCTTTTTATAGCAAAAACGATACCTCATATTTTATGCATTTCATGTTCTTCATTGTTATTTCTTACCAAGAAGAGTTCGTTATTGGAACGCTTCAGTTCTCCATTTCAAGTCAATTTACATTTCAATTTTTTAATTGTCAATTTTTTTTATTATTTATTCGTTTCTGGTTTTTTATCTCGAGAAATATTTCACTGATATTATTTTATCCATTTTATTATTTTGTCTTTTCATTTTTAATGGATTTTATGTTCGTTATTATTTCTTACCAAATCAATTAATTTATTTCGTGAAACTTGTTATTAACGATATTTCGTTCATATTTTTTTTATCATATTATTTATTTTTTTCCCAAATTTTGCAATTTTTTTGATTCTCGTTACTGTACACCCCCGTCTATATAAATTGCTGTACGAATACCGAGAGAAGGAAGCTGATCACGTTCGAAATATTGAGCAGATGTTTTTTATCGTAGCGAAGGGTGAAATTCGATATTTTTTATCCAAACGCAAAATTACGCTGTCTGACGAATCGCGGATCGTCGTGTCTAACGAGCATCGTGCAGGAAAAATACATCGTTAACGAGAATCCGATAGTGATGCAGTTAAAAAAAAATTCGATTTCTGAGAACTGATTAAGCAAAAAATGAATCTCGAATGGGAAGGTCATAAAAAACTAATGCTCGGTGAATCAGTGCTTAATAAATAATAATCCATATTAGGAAAACTCTCTGTAGAATCCATTAAAACGATGCTTCAAACGTTTTTGCAACACTACATTTTAAGAGAATTTCACGCTCCGGTGAAAAGAACTCTCTCGTTTTATCCATTTTATTTCGCTTTCGGGGAAATCGATTTTACTGACAACAGGGCGACGATTGTTAAATTTGAACCGTAATTCCCAGTGAGAAATAACCAGCGAAGTAAGCAATAGAATAAAAATTCAATTCACCTGGGGTTAAGGACACTTCGATTTGATGCGACAGGGCTAATTGTTGATGAACGGGAATTCGTTCTGAAAATCGGGAACCATCGATTTTTTAAAATTTTAAATTCGTGTTCATATCAAGATTTCGAATAGGATTTCATGTCCTCGCAAAAAATTAACGAATTCGATCATTACATCATCAGAAATTATTTATCGTATAATTCACATTTGTTCTTCTTTTATATCCAAAGACATGGCCGTTTTTGTTTTATATTTTACGAACAGATAAATAGAAGTTAAATTTACCGAGTATCATATTGAATACATATTTTTAATTCACGAGAAATATGGACGAACTAACGAAAAAAATGGGGAAAAAAATTGAAAGAGCGAAACGTAGTCGAGCTTAATTTCCATTTCACTACACGTTGGACTTCTTCATTTTTTTCGTTTTTATTCCTGCCTTCTGCAAATCATGTTTTACCTTTGTTTCAGCCTCTCGTTTCCGCTTCGTCACTTCAGCCTCGAAAGAGTTATTTCATGAGTACACCGAGCGCGCGACGGTGCGCCAGTTTAGCGCATTTTTCCTCATATTTTTCGAACAAAAGAATCGTCGAGCTGCAGAGAGCAAGAGAATTGGCAGTGTGCGATGATCGAACATAACGAGTACGCGCTCGTTGATAAAAGAGTTGTTGAAATTAGAGACGAACGCTGTAATGAAGCCCTCTATCCGAGGATAAAAAGGCAAACGACAAAGGCACAAAAAACGTATGTCATTTTTTTCACGCTCAAGTTGAAAAAAATTACTTTCCTTTTTTACAAACGCGATATCCATTTTATTATTCGATGAATCGTTTCCGATGAAACGAGCATTCATTAAAACATTTCTCAATCGAATTGACAACAGATATTGGTTACCCATCTATTAAATCCTTTTTTTAGAAATCGAGTACTTTGAAGATGACTAATTGAAAATAACTAATTTGATTGATGTTGTTTGTTTTTTTTATCGAGGAATACATGAATGAGTATAAGAATTTTGTTATTACGCAAAGGTACGATTTTCAATCTCCGAGAGAGGACGATGGCCAATCAATGTCCGGAACAGAGATTAATAACCTGTCGTATGTTTTTCAATTTTGCATTTTTTCTTTCCTTTATCCAGGACTGAAACACGAGCTTCGAGGGAACTTGAAAACTGTCATAGGGCCAGCGCTCGTGACGAGCTTAAATCTATTGCGAATTGCAGAAAACGTCACTTATACGTTCCAAATTAAAAAATTAAGTTTTTGAGAATATACAAATTATTATTATTTTAAAAAATTCTTTATAAAATCACGTCAAATTTGATAAAAACAAAATTTTCCTTATCAATGACATTTTTGTTTCAATAATTTGTGAAACGAATATCCAACGTCGGATTTCGAGGATTAAAAGCACAAGAGTTCTCTTCATGAAAAAAAATCGACGTCAGATAGAAATTGATTGGACAGATTAGTTTTTGTCTAAAATAATGGAAAGGATTTGTATAGGAAGTTGGTCGAAGCTTTCGAATGGTTTCTACATATGCACCGGGAATCGCGACCGACAAAAGCGAAAATAAGAGAGAGGCTAAAAAAAAATTCATCATCCACATCGTCCGACGTAGGTTCCGGGATTTATTGTATTGGCAATTTCGTCGAAGTGTCCACGTAGATTTCTCTCACGATTGTATGGACACGTCGGATTTGGCATCCCACGATCTATGTATACGATGTTTATCCAGGGGCTATTCTGTTAGAAATAGGATAGCTTTTTTCTCTGACGTCTATTGATTTTTGAATACTCCGCGAGTGACCGATACAAAAAAGAAACGAATCTATTCTCGTGCAATCATAACTAAAAAAATGCAACCTCCAGGCTAGTCTTTTTATTCACATGATGATGAGATTGTGTTTCAATGAAAAATTATTTTTAGATTATAGGAGTCAAATCAAATTTCCTTGTTGGATTCAGACAAGACAATTATTTTTTACTGTGGAGCTTTTTCCTTAAATATACTCATGCACTTTTTGCTTTTAGATTAAAGGATTTTAGTATAATATATAGTATAGTATAGTCTATTATAGTATAGTATAATATATAGTATAGTATATTATAGTATAGTATAATATAATGTATAGTATAGTATAGTATAGTATAGTATAGTATAGTATATAGTATATAGTATATCTTATCATTAGGACGAAAAAAAATGAGAATAAAGACAAGCAATTCATGTTGGAGTGCCTCAAAGTCACAAAAGATCGACTTCATGAATTATCAACACCAGTAAGCCGCTTTGCAAAATTTTCTACAATGGCTTATTTTTCGAAATGCACATACGTGAATGCTGCTTTTAGCATGAGAGGATTTTGGTGGAGATAAGCCAGAACAGAGAAAATTAATGAAGGAAGCGGGAGTACAGAACGTACAAATCGGTGTAGCATGCAGTGTAGAAAATTGAACAGAGTTCGAGTAGAACATTAAAAAATTATTACTAATACGGAATAAGACGCTTTATATTAGGGAATTATTATCTGCGTTGTTGATGTTAAGGCGGAATGGTAGGTAAAATCCACGTCGAGAGTATTTTCCGACCGAAAATTTGCGAAATTTTGACTTTAACAACTCATTAGAGCAAAAGCTACGAGAACAGAGAAAATTCATTTTCCATGAGCTCAGCTCGATCTGCCTCCGTTGCTAACATTCTGCTCGATGAAAAATGGTACAACATTTAGAAAAAAATTGATAACAAACATCAAGATTCTTAAGATAATGAGGAAGTCAAATTCTACTTCTACCATGGTAAGTAGACTCAACTTAATTGCTAGTAAGTATACTTACTTTCGGTTTAGATCATTAGAGCAAAGACAACGAGAATAGAGACGAGTAATTCATGTCGAACCATTACCAGCAGCTCAGTGCAGATCGAGTTCGATGAAGGACGGGCTTTGGCTCCAAGTTTGGATCAGAACGTTATAATTCCCTGCCTATGTGTCGAGGTATATTCGCTATATTGTGAATTTCCCTTTTGAGCAGTTTACCAATACAGCATTCGGTATAATGCACCAATAGCGCAATAATACACCCGGTAATAGTCCTCTTTACATCGAGCATCAGCTGTTTCGTTAATGTCAAAGTATATCAGCGAACGTCGCTGCAGACTTTGATGTGTAGTACTATCGGTTTTAGACCTACCGTTAAGAATTTCATGAAACTTGGTATATTCATACCTTTTATCATAAGAATATGAACCAGTAAATTTTCAAAGGTTTTCAGAGAACTGAAAAATAGTTTTTAAGATTTCAAAATACATGCTTTTAATTAATTAATTACTAATTACTCTCATCACAGACTGTAAACTCCAAATTCTAAGTAACCAAAACGTTCAAAACATTTTTATCATGAGGATTAACGTTAATTGAGGATCACTACCTTAAGCATCGCAGGAGGTTATTACATTCAACAAGCTTGAGACTGGATCAATCATTAAAATAAAAATTGTTATTTAATCAATTTTCAATATGTTAAGAATTTGAGAACGTTTGATTGTTGTAAATACGTTTTGTTGATATCACAATGTGATGTAAAATCTGACAAAAGATGAAAACTATCGAAATGTCAAAATCTAGACGAATTAAATCAATTTTCATTGTTTGTTAATTACTACTCTTCTTCCATAAAATTTTGGGTTGCATTCTCGTTGAAAGTGGACACTGGACATTTTTCCGTTTCGACACTTGGCTGCGGAGCGACGAAAAAGAGATTGATTTCTCGAATCGACAAAAACTTCCTCGTACCCCAAATAAATTGAAAATAAATGGAGACGTGTAGATGCATAGTCAATTTCATACCAAAGCAGCGTCAAATATTTTATGATTTGGTATAAAAAATCGAAAAAAAATGAAATATTGATGCTGGCAATAAATATTATTACAATTTATAATTGTGAAATCTCAATCAAATTTTTGGCTTATTTATAATAATTGTTTTGGAATGCAACGCTTATTAGCGTTTGAAAATTATCAACTGAAATCTTTGAAAATTCAATAACGCGTATACTGGAACGAGCGTCCATGATATGTAACAAAAATTCCATGTAATACGAGTGGAAAATAATTTCGGCCATTTCTCATGTCGCATTTTATTCACATCCGCATATCGTATATTCATCCCTTGTCGAGGATTGAAAATATTCCCAAAATTGAAGAACAATCGCCGCAATAAAATGAAGCTGAAATCCGCGAATTCATCGAGAAATTTCAATGATGCCAATGGTGAATATTAAAATGTTTTTCCCTAAAATTATTAAATTATAATAAAAGTGAAAATATGCTTGGTAATTATTTTTTCTCTTGGTACATAATATAGAAAATTTTTTAAAATTATAGTTTGCAAATTAATGTGATTTTATTATTGTGTATTTAATGGCAAAATTGCAAAATTACACTGAAATTCGGCATCAAGAGTTTGCGCGTTCGACAGTCGAATATTTGTGTGCATGGGAGAGGAATTTCAGCAGAGTGATATTTGGTTCCCGGTTGAATAATACTCATTTTTTTTCTTCATCGATGCATAGAATCGGAAATTACAGTGACGTGTTTTCTCCCCGGGCGTTGAGTCCGGAAGTTCTCCAGGGGAAAAGTCGAATTTGACCGCGGTACATGAATCTCTCGATGGAAAAAAGTTCGAGAGGGCGAAGAAAATGAACGGAAGAAGAAATGAAAAAAGAAAATAAAAAAGAAGACAGAGGAGAATCGAGTCTGCTGTGGCCACTGACCAAGAGAATAAATCGTTTTTCTCTCGAAACGTAAAATATCGTTTCATACATATCAGAAGATCGTGCTGGCAACCGCTGCTTCTGCTGTATTGAAGAATTTCCCGGGGTACGAAACGCAAGTCGCGTCTCCTGCACGCTCGCGGATTCTCCAAATTATTAATGTCGCGGTCACTGAATTTCACTCCCTTCTCTTCACGTAATAAACTCTACGGACGTTTCACATCGCGAAATAGATTTTCATAAAATATTGTGCGATTTTATATAAATTTTACAAGTTAGTAGAAATTTTTGAAATTAAAGCAAAGTGAATTTTTGGCGACAGATGATCAACCACTGGTCGCATCATCATCTATTTCTCGTGTTAAAAAAGTGATGAATATTGCAAAAAAATTGAATTCGTAGCTCCCTGGACCTACCAAAAAATAAATTATTCGTTCTGGAATAGAGAAAAGTTGAAAATGTTGAATATATTCAGAGATTCTTGCTTTGAATTCAAAGTCACGCAACGGAGACACTTTGCCGTAGTGAAATCGTTCCTGCGATTCACATCGGGGAAGTTTCTGTCTCGCTATCTTCTGACAGAAAGAGGATTCAGGTCAGAGCTTGAATTGCAGCATTCCTCAAAATGCAGTTTGAGATGGAAGGAGTCATGGAGAAAAGCTCGCATGCAAGAGGAGAAACCGGCATACGCATCGAGTTTAGTTACAAACAAAAGGATACGACTCGGCTCTCTTAACAAGCAGCCGAAGTTGGTTTTGTGCCTTTTTGGAGCAGCCACTCGATAAACTTGACACAAGAGGTATATAAAGGAGAAAGCATTTTCGTGGCTTTGTGTTAACCTATCGGGTGTGCCAGAAGAATAATCATAGATAATGAAAATCTATTCATCATGGATAAAAATAACTAACCAGTAGGACCTGATCGAACTTTGAATCAATACGTTTTGGGTCCTGATGGAAGCGTGGATTGTGTTCGCCTATCGGGTGTGCCAAAAGTGTAATCATCAATAACGAAATATCCATGTAGAAATCTATTAGTTGGCAATGATGAAGACATGCAACCAGATGCAGACAATCAACACCATCAGCTGACAGTAGATTTAAAATTCAAGAACCCCCAACTCGTCTGCACTGGATCATTGATCACGTTTTATTGGTACATCATATTGAAAAGTACCCAAATCCTTTTTAGGAAAACATTCAATTTACATTTCATTTTTGATGTCTATAATTAGGACACTCTGTAAAGGCTTATGTATAACATTTACATATTCCTTTAGACTCGCGAACGCTCTCGGCTTCTCTTTCCCTCGCTCATCAACCTTTGGCTTACCTCCCTCCACATCTCCTTCAACGCAGCAGGTGCAAACACGCGATAGAGCCACCGAAGCATTGAATCTACATGAACGCAACATGCAACGTTGTGCTACCCAACAATGCGTCAAGCGTTCATGATCAATGCGTGAATCGTGCTACTGATGAAATGCGGAACTCCAACAAAGTTGACCGGCGAACCAGCTCATAATTTATGAACGTTGTAATTGAACGTCTGGATGGTTACTATAAATATGATCATTTGTCGTGCGTCAATGATCGATACAACTTTGATTTCAATTAATTCAGAGCGAATATGGTTTTCTATTCCATGACTCCAAAAGTTATGGAAAATTGCAATTTAAATTAATTTTCTATTTTTTTTCTTTGAGTTCATTGATGTGTTCAGTTGAAAGGCAAAAATATCAAAGATGAATGCAGAAATTGACAAACCTTTTGGAAAATCTCGATGGTTTAATTAAATTCAGCTTTTGCAAGCAACGCTTCAGTGTTGATATTTAACTGAACGTTGAAATGTCAAATGCCTAAAAACGCCAGAACATCAATGGAAAAGAGCTTGTTAACTTCGTATTAAATATTCTTTGACACTCTAGGCCACTTAATCATTTTGGCAACGCTTGATGTCATTCGCAAAGAAATAAAGCTCATCAACTTTCTTTTCATGATCGTTTTATTTGCTGATTGTCGCTTTCTCTCGCACAAACGTCACTCTTCGTTGGATGAATTTGTAACCAGTGCCATTTACAAATTATAATTTATAAATGGCACTTTGATAATTATCAACAAACTTGATTTTACCACGTTTCTATTAACTTGCTTTTTGGTACAAATTTAAAAATGATTTTTAAACTAACTTCCCGATGAGCTAGAGGCTTGAAATTCTTCATTTGAAATAGAGACAAATTCTTAAGAGCAAAATTTAAGCATCAGATGTAATATCTATTTGAAAATGCAATATCTTTCATGCCGCCTCAATTTTTAATGGATACCCGAACTTACTTGATTCTAATTCCTAAAATCATCATCAATCAAACTATTCCTAAGTACTCTATGTACAAAGTTCTTCCGTAAACTTGGCCCGAAATATTCGTTATATGCAGTCACGATGCTGCGATAACTTTGCTGTGTGCGGAGAGAAAGAGGATGCGCGCTTCGCTTTGTCGTATGCTTGTTCAACACTTAAGTACGTTCGAACTGTTGGCCCGATGTACTCGAAGAGAAAAGGTAGTGGACGAGGAGGAAAGGCGGAGCTTGTTTTCCGAGCGGTATTCTGGATTCACGGAGGCGAGCTTTGTTTTCTCGCCTGATATTTCAGGCGGCTCGAGACTCCTTGAGTCTCATGAAGGACACTCCACGAAACTATAATTATACTAAAGCTGCAAGCTATCTAGTAGACTGACCTGTGTTAAATAAAAGCCAAAGCTGAATTGGAGAGCAAAGTAACTAACGTCACTTTTAACTTTTAAAACATTTTTATATTTTTTTATTCATTTGTATGATTATCTTTTTATTAAGATAATTGTTATGGTTGCAAAAATTTCATTTTTGGGAGTAATCGATTTTTGCTAAATTCTAGATTTTATTCCGAATTGAATTTTATGAAAATATGAAATATCCAATTCTCCAGTACTCAAAAAATCGCAAAGGGCGTTTGAGGTAAAAAACCTTTCAAATGAAGCGTCATATCCAAGTGTCAAATTTCGAACCTGATCCAAATATCCCATTTGAATTTCCATATTCAAGAGTTCGAGTTGCGTTTTCATTAAGTGATCTCGGTGTTGAAATTTTTATGGTACATGTATGAACAATCCAATTCGAAACTTGTCAGACTTTGAAGTGAACAATCATGTAACCCAAGTTAGCGAATTTCGAGTTGTTTCAACTTTCCTCTTGAATACCAATATGCATCATTTGAAAATTGCTTATGCAAGTACTCCGAAACATGGATTTTTTGACGAATTTGCTATTACGAAAATATTTCAAAAATGGGTCAAAAGTACACGATTTTAATTATTTTGTCAATTTCTTCCAAACATATTGAATAAATGCGCGTGTATAATTTTTATTCATAAATTACGTCTATTTGTATATATGAATTTCAACATTTTCACTTTCCCCTTGAAATAGGAGAGGCATGGGCGAAGAAAAGGGAATGTATCGGAGCTATAGCAGAAACCATCTTCGCTTTTGTAAGATTGATGAGGGTAGAAACACGCACTCTCTCCCTCTTCGTCGCTCCCCCTCCCAATTTTACTCACTATTTTTCATCCCGAGTAATGGAAAAAAAAAAGATTTTTTATCTCAAACTCGAGCTTTATTATTTATATCTTTTCCCTTTTTATTTATTTTTTGTTGTGTTTTTTACGGGTTAATTCCACTTAATTTTCTTGTAGTTTTTTCATCTTTCTTCTCTATTTTTTTACTCTGTCTATTTTTTCACTCCTATCTGTATGATCGAAGATTGAAACACTTTGAAGAGAGTCTTTTTCCAAAACTTTTCCAAAGCTCGGTGATTTCTCGATCGAGCACATCGAGGTGGTTTGAGAGAAAAGTTTCGAGAAATTTTTATCTTTGCTCGATCCGAGATTCTACGACTGTGTACTTGTGAATGTACAGCTGTCAAAAATGGAAAAAGATTTCATTTTCGCTGTTACCATTTTTCACAGATTACAAAAATTGCAGCTAGACTTGCTTCCAATACTTGGAAACTCGAAAAAGAAATATTTTCACATTTTTATCTGCTTTTCAAAAGATTTTACAGAATTTATTTTTTCGTGAAATTTTATTCCCTGTGTCTCACTGAGACTTGTCCTGAAAATTCTATCAATAATTTATTGTGACGAAAACAAAAAAATTATCTCAAAAAATCTTGCAAAATTCTTTTTCTCTTTTTTTTTAAATTGTTTTAAACGATATTTATATTTTGTCGTAAATTGTTTTTTTCTTCTAAGGTCACAGACCTGTGAAAAAAGCCATGAAAATTCCGTCAACGATTTCTTCGGATGGAAAGCAAAAAAAAGGAACGTTTACCCAGCAATTATTGTATGTAGAACGCTCTCGGAAAAACGTACCGGCCGACCCGTTGGCCAGAACGTAAACTATACAATATGGCATCTCAAAGTTTTACGATTTAAGAATTTAAAGAGCACCGGGGCAGAAACGCCATTACCAAGCGTTTCGCCCGGATATTGAAACCTCTGTACTCCTCCCGTTATTATGACGAGAAACGTCGTAAAAGATCGCATGCACCAACAAGCCGGCGCATTGATGGCCTTAATTTCATTGTTTTCCGAATTTGAGCCCGAGAAACGCCTCGAGAACGTTCTCGTAGGTCTTAAATAAACTTTTTCATCAAATTTACAATTTAAACTTGCCGTAACGACGCAATCAGCTGCTCGGAGAGTCGAGAATATATTTTTTTATAACAATAAAAAAAAAATAATAAAAATAAATAAACTAAAAAAAAGTTGTGGATACCAGATGGGTTACTTTTTTTACGAGGCTGC
Source organism: Cremastinae sp. B BG-2022a (assembly GCA_030522605.1). Classification (NCBI taxonomy): domain Eukaryota; kingdom Metazoa; phylum Arthropoda; class Insecta; order Hymenoptera; family Ichneumonidae; species Cremastinae sp. B BG-2022a. Next base: position 102,088 of record JAPYYX010000100.1, read on the forward strand.
TCTTTACTATTTCACGTCACAATAAAAATAATAATAACGATAATAATAACAGTAGCTGGAAAGTTAACAGACACCGGGCGAATTTTCCTCTTTTTCCTCTTTAACATTCTCTTCGAGAGAATTTTCTGCTCGTTTCTTTGCGCGCCTGCATAATTGATATTACTTGTTCGTGGTAGATTTTTTTTTGGAGAATTTTCGGCCATCCTACACTGACAAGTTGCGATCGCAAATTCGTGATGCCGTATAATAGCGAAACGCCTGGAAAAACGTGGAACCGTCGTGCGTGACGGGCGCTGTCTCGACAAAAATTTCGTATATTCTCTGCGAGTATATACGCACGAAGGTTGTAAACGGAAGTAACTGTGCGAGAGGACTCGGTTTTAGGACGCGTTACGTACAGACTTGACCAAAAATATATTTACACCTTCGTTTCACTTTGTTTCTGCTTTTAATTGCGGAATTTTGTTACTTGTTAATTTTATATTCATTTATTGGTTTCTGGAATTTTGTGAAGTTTTTTAAAATAAATTTTAATTAATTCATTATAAATTATCATGAAAGAATATAATGAATGAATAATAATTATTCGCATAATTGAGGCAATAATTTGACTTTTCAGAATACGTATATCGTGAGGTTTCCTAAGCAACGATCCAAATTTTTAATTATTTCTGCAATGAATAATAACAGGAATTTCGTATCCACTTCTTACAAAATATTTCGATAAAATGAATATCTCTCATATTCCAATTGAATATCTCTCATATTCCAATTGAATATCTCTCATATTCCAATTTAAATTCAGGCGAATTTAATGACTTTAATCAAATGAAATTTGAATTGATTTATTTTACCTATGAAATTTTGTTACCATCAGTTTGTGAAACATTTCGACAGCGTTCGTTTTATTGAAGGTGTAATACTTTTTGCCAAGCTTGTATATATGAAGGGACGACAATTTTCTGAGTCCCTGATGTGTTTTACAAGCCCTCTTCGTATATTCCACCAACAGCGCTTGTCTCCCGTGTTCCCGCGTTATTATAAGAGCGGCCGTATATTTTCTCCTACCCACGAAGTGCGTGACGTCGACCGTTACTGTACCCTTGCGATTTCCCTCGTTCAGGCCATATCGAGGCGTACATATGGGCACACCTATTGGAATCCCATGAAGAAGAACATTCAGCAACGTGGCGACCTGGAGTCTTCTTCCTCCCTCTCCCTCGTATGCCTTAACAACATCTGTACTAAACGTGAAAGCGATAGTCAGCTAACAAGGCAAACCCAAAGTCGCTTTACTACACTTCTTACTAGCCATTTTACTTCAAGATGACGCACTAGACGTTTTATTCGAATGTGATCGGTTTTATGTTTGACGAGCAAACGCGTTTAAGGGGGCTGATCGAACATCCATGTTATTAGATAAAGATTTGAATTAAAAATATGTTTTAATGTGGATGAAACTGAACATTTTGAAAAAAATGCACCTCATCGACCGATTTTTTAATTTAATGTTGAAATACGTAAATTTTTCCTATGATCCAATAAGTAAAATAAGAACTTCGAACATTTTGCGAGATCATGTTGCGTCACTATCGATCGAACAAGTCAAAAATTTGAAAATTCCCAAAAATAAAAAAGTTGCTAACTTCGACGTCTAAGTTAGAAGTTGCATAATTTTGGAGTCAATAGAACTATTATTAAAAAATACTTCGCATGTACTACTTTGGATTGCTGAACGTACCAGTTTTAATCAGACCTTCATCAAACTATTTTCATTTCAACGTTCATCCTGAAACATTTGATTTGAACTTTCACGGAAAAGTTCTACGCGAATCAACATAGGTAATACCGTTTCGTATATTACTACAATAGAACATACATTGACCGTACGAGGAAGTGATCTACGATCTCGTCGCTATGCGAGGTCAGGAAGCAGAACACGCGTCGAGGACGCACGTGAGTTCGGGCACGGTTGGCGACTATTTGCACGAGGAACACAGACACGCGTCGCCTCAAGTCCAATCCTAGACCCCATTTCGTAGAGGTGAACAGTTTAGACCGGAGGACTGCGAGAGAGGATGAGTGAGAGAGTGAGAGAGAGAGACAGAAATTCTACGGACCAGGCCAGCGGACATGATAAAACGATCTACGATTGTTACCACTGAGTTTCCGTTTGCGCAAAAGGACACGGAGCATTGTGACGTTAAGTGCTCCAGATTGTTCAAGCTGCCCTTTGCCCGGACTCCAAAGACCCTTCCGTGGAGTGAACCCAGGACATGTCCGTTTGAACGCGTTCTGGATACCCCTTTAGCAATGTACGGATGATAAAATGATGTATGCGGTCTGGTTCTATTTGTCTACAATGCCCACGCATGTCTAGGTTGGTTGGAGCGTGGATGCTAAACTGACTGCATTTGTATCAGAAACTAATATTGGATTTCGTTTATTCTACGTTCGATAAGCTTTTCGTACGAGTGATTTTTACGAAGACTTTAGACCGATTGGGATTGATTTGATTTGGAGTCACTGGGTCAAAGGTTTGCAGAGCTCATTGATTTGATTTTTTGTTTGATTATTTTTTTGGATTTGATTTGTTCATCACTAATGAATTAAATATTGACAAAATAATATTATTTATTCGGTATTTGATAAGGGTATAGAAACGGGAAAACGGATCTAGATAAGGAATCCGTTGAAACGAGCGGAAGAAGCCCCTGAATGACTCAAGGATGAAGAAATAAATACTTCGACGTACCTAACTTTGTTTAATCTGACGATTCGGCCGACGATTGTACTTGACGAATTACACATTTAAGCTTCTGTTTCAACGACTGTCGTCGATTACAACTTCATCAAAGATTTATTTGACGTCATAATTCAACTTCAACAGAGGATCATAACTTTGTTACAGTTTAGTGTCTGGGGGAATTAAACGAATTAAATTCTACCGACTCGTTATGCAGCAGACTTCAAACAGGTGAATGAACACGAAAAAGTATCGACTCTGCCATCTAAAATGTTTCAAAATTTAATCTGAATGTCAGAAAAATATTATTACAGAAAAAGTGTGAGTCGAACAAATAACAAATCATACTCCTCCTCTCCTATCTCCCGAATCTATAATCGACAATTCGCCCAGCATGTGTCCAAGAAGGGCGTCGAAAGATCATCCCTAAGAGCACGATCTCTCGGACTCGATACGAGTGGAAAGGTCCGTGTGGTAAATGGCTCTGCGGCTGCTGACGTCGGGACAAGAAATACTTTATTGATATTACAAAAGGGAGGGACCCTAACAGCGCTACTATCCACTAGTCTTGTCGAATGGCGTCGAATAAACTAGTGATACCCTGTTTTTCCTTCTTCATTTTTTTTCTTTCTTCTCCACCAACTTCCTCGTAGTTTTCCTTCCTCTTTCGTGATATCCCAGACACTTTTCTCCCCCTGGGAACGATTCTTCTAAGACTTTCTGTAAATGCCGTTCGAGGGAGTGAGCTTTCGAGTTTTCTGGAGATTTAATTATTACATGGTACACGTTCTAGAATTTTTCGAGCCTCGACTGATTTATCTCGTGTTTATCGGATCGTTTGACGGAATCGTTAAATGTTAAATCAGGTGTCCTTGGACTTACCTCGATAACGAGGTTTCCGCAGGAAAAAGAAGAAAGATAAGGACGATTGTAATGAATTCCCTAGGAAAGGCCTGATTGAAGCTACACTTCGCTTCATTCTATTTTTATAGTTCAATGAATATTCAACTACTTGAGGGTAAACTTTGAATCCTGTGCTCCACCGGATCGGGAGCTTTTCCTCAATTTGCTCAATATTTATGCTGTCTAATTGAATCTTTGATGATTCGAGAACTCCTGCTTCAACTATTGCATTTATGGACCGTCAAATTATTCACTATCCGAGGAGATAAAAAAGAGACTTGTACTTTCGGAATCTAAGATAACAGTAAGAGATATTTCTTCATTTTTTTCACTGAAATGGTTTTTATTATATAGTAATTATAACTATATAGGGGATAGAAAAATGATATCAAGTTGAATGAGCTTCGAAAGTTTCGTATTTCGAAATCCATGACATCAGTGCAGCTTTGCGACTAAATTCATGTGTATAGTAGCTATAATAGTTATTTTAATTATAATGATCATAGTTATGATAATAGTAGTCCAAATTTGTTTGCACTAACGTGAAACATTTTGTACGAGATTATAATACGAGATATTTCTTCATTTTTTTCCCTGAAATGGTTTTTATGTGTATATAGTAATTATAATTATAGGGCATAGAAAAATGATATCAAGTTGAATGAGCTTCGAAAGTTTCGTATTTCGAAATCCATGACATCAGTGCAGCTTTGCAACTAAATTCATGTGCATAGTAGCTATAATAGTTATTTTAATTATAACCATCATAGTTATGATAATAGTAGTCCAAATTTGTTTGCACTAACGTGAAACATTTTGAAATTCATAGCAACGTCAGTTCATCGATTCCCCAAAAGTTAACATCATTGCAATATCCGGTAAACTTTTAGAATGGACTGTTGTGCCTTTGCAAGTATTCGGCGATACTTGAGAAAGTCATCAATTTTCATGAGGATCGTCTTTCGTCCGGTTAGCATGGAAACCTCATCTCCGAGGCAAGGGTGGCGCAAACTCGCGAGGTTGCTCCATCGGGCTTGTTATTAGAGAAGCTCCGTAAGAGCCAGCACTTGCGGTGGCTTAACCGACCTATTGGCAATTCCGGTACGGATCTACCATAACGCATCTAACTAACCGCCTATCCTCACGTCGTTTCGGAGGCCCCGATCGATCGTGACCGAGGTCTCGATTACTCGTGATTAACGCCGTACACTCCAACCCCCTTTCGGCTCATCCGATCTTACTCGGCGCTTTCCGTGTATGGTATGGATATACGCGCATTTATCTCGCCTATCGAGATCCGGAGATCTTGAGATCCAAATCTGGCCGAAGCAATTTTACGTCGGATTGTTCGCTGTGCGCTTACGTCTAATCGCAATTGCTAAGCCTATCATCATGATCATTGGGATTTCTTTTTATACTTAAAAACGCTCATACCCATCGACAATGCTCGTAGAAATTTATATTTAGAGTGAAATAAATTGATATTTAGTATAGTACATGATATTCTGCGTTTCCATCTTTCCTTCCATTTTTTCTACTAATCGAGTTTTTTAAAGTTTTTTTGGTATTTTTACTATTTTTCTAGTAATCCCAAATATAAATTACATAAATATTGTATCATGTAATATATTATGAGTTATAGTATCAGTTTTGTGAGCAATAAAATGTTTATCTGGTTGTTAAAATAATGAAATTCATTCACTATGAAAATAGCTGTGACCAGTACTTGTTGAAAATAACTTGGTGCTCAATTTTCTTATCTCATTCAATCGTGAAACTCGATGGGTATTCATGTATGGTTTGACATTTTATCCGTACATGACATATCACTCCATCCTTTTTAATCGGCTCTTCAGTGCTCTTCTCAAGAGATTTTATAATTCAGCCTGCATTCGCCCTATTTTCATTTTCGAAACGAGAAAAAATAGTTCGCAATTTACATATGCAAATTAATTTTATTCATAAAAAAAGGGTCGATGAAATGTCGCCTATGTCGATGGAAAACGAAAAATAAATACGAGTCAAAAAGAAAAACTGATGAGAATAAACATGATTTTTGATTATTCGAAACTGATATTCCAATTTTTTTTTGTCTTTCCACAATTTATGTAACAATAATAATGGTCTCTAAAAAACAAAATCTCTCGAATGCGAGTTCTGATAACGGAGGAAAACTCGGGCTCGATCGATCGAAACTGGAGTGTGCGTGCGATTATACACAGGGAACGGTACCGTCGCCCGTTTCTCCACCGATCTTTCGCGATGGATATCGAGATCATAAATGTTCATAGAAATTGGAACAATGCCGGAAGTACATTGAAACAATGCGAAATAAAATATCTCGACTGTTCGGTAGCCCGGAAAGATTGTCGCTGAGTTTTCTCCGAGATATTTTTTCCATAAATATTGCACGATATATAAGAAGGAAAACTTGAGTAATGATACAGAAAATGAAAATTTCGTTTCCTGGGAAAAAAACAATAAATAAAAATACAAGTTTACTCAGAGATAGATGTCAGTGACGATAAATGGCGTTTCTATAAAAAAATAGTTCGATAACATGCATTTTTAAAGACTCTAATGAAATCTTAAATGTTTAGTTAAAGATAATTAAAATTTTTTTTTAATTTATTGAAATAGCAATAACACGATTTCATTCATGTTCTACCGATATTCACTATGAATACACAATTTTTACAAGGCCTCATTTATACTAACAAAATGCAGTCCTGATAAGAATAAATTAATCATAGTCGTCTTCTGGACAGTTCTCAGTGTAAAAAAAAGTTTAAAGATTAACGTGTCCTATTTTAATCGGTCCACAGTGTAGAGCGAGACAGCAGAGGAAATTGAGAAAGATAGGAGGAAAGAAAAAAGAGAGGAGGGAGAGAGAGAGAGGGAGGAAAGAGGAGCGAATCCTACTAAACTTTTAAACTCGATTTAAAACTGATTAAAGTTGGCGTGCCCATATAGCCGTGCGGGCTGCATTACGAAATGCTCCACTCCCTCGTCCTTCCTCATTTCTTGCTCCGCTTTCTTCACAGGACAACATGTCCCCGGCCTTCATACATATTTCATAGATAAGACACTTGGAACCCGCCAGAGGACTCGCCGGGGCTCCCTCTCGAAAGCCTAAAACCGCGAAAACGATCGGAACGAGGTAATTTTTAATTTTCTTTTTTTTTCTCATTTTCTTCGAAAGCTCTGGATTCTTAATCAATAAATCAATTATATATTCGAAACGAAGAACTACGAATTTTTTAGCCTTTTTTCCTCTTTTTTTTACATGAATATGAAATTTTTTAATTTCCTTTTTTTCTAAACAATTAAGAGAAATTGAGTGAATTAAAAATTATAAGAACTTTCTCAAGAAGATTGAAAACTGCGATTGATTTTTTCTTATTCTTTTTTCTATATGAATTCGTGATTCAGGTGAAAATTACGCCGTTTTATTGTTTCTTCGGAATTTTGACGCTTTCGGAGTGTAACACGTCGAAAAGATTCTTGATCTCGTGACTGCCGGAGATAGGAGGGCTGGTTCGACGGAAGAAAGTTATCGCGACGATGGCGAGCACAGAATGGGGCGAATTTTCAATTTTCAGCGTGTTTTACGTGTATTATAAACTCATCACGCTTCGTTTGGTTGCAGTTCGTTCTTTTGTTCGTCGGGGTGCTCTCGACACGGTGCCTGGAACACCGCTCGACAAAACCTTTTAAAACGAATGAAAAAAAGAATAATAATTCCCATTTTTCAAAGGAACTCTCGTACGTGGGTGAAATTTCGGAATAATATTCGACAAGCCGCATTTTTCCCGTGACGAAATTTCGCTTTTAGGGAACTGATAAAAAAAGGTGAAATCCTTTTTTATTCTAACTACGCAAAAGTAAAATATTCCATTTTTTCATGGACAAAATGGATTTTTTTGCGAAAACATCGAGCAACGAAAATTTCCGGGAATTTTTCTTTTTCTACGAATTCTAGTGTACGATTTTTTCACATACCAAAGATATCTCATAAAAGTAATTTGAATTCTGTCAATATTGTCGAATGCCATATTCAATTCATTTTTTCCACAAAAATGTCGTTTTTCATGGAATGAAATAAATTGCGAAATGTTTTTTAATTCCAAAAATGAAAAATATAAAATTATTTGTTTATCCATTGAATCAATTTGTATTTATTCATTTTTCAATATTTTTATTCAATTTCCAGGAAAAAATAAGAAAAAGCTCGTCAAAGTTTATTCGTGGATGTGAATGTAGGACGATTATATCGTTGCTCTTTCGATCCTTTCCGCAGGTGTCGTAGAGTTGAAAGCGCTCTCGAGAAAGGAGCAGAAACATCGCCTGGATAGATAGATAACGAGTAGGCAAAGGGTTATCTCTCTAATCTCAGTTGCAGAGAAACTGGAATGGAAGGTCGTGGAGCAGGCAAGCGAAAGGAAAACGAGACGGGTATGGGAAATAGTCAAAAGATTATAGAGAGCAAAGAACAGATAGAAAGCAATTAAATATACTACCAAAGAGTTAAAGAAGAAAAAACAAACACGATCCATGATGCAATAAAGAAGTATTTAAAAAATGCAAAAAACTAGAAAATTGTAAAATAAAAATACAACTAAAAATAATAAAAAAATTAATAGTAGCACGAAGAAAAAAATGATGAGCAAAAAAAGAATGAACAAAAATTGTCCGGTGATGAAAAACGTCGAAAAAAGAAAATTGGTAAAAGCGAGCGAGAGATAATGAGCGAGAAAAAGAAATTTGAAAAAGGAAGAGCCAGGGAGAGAACAGCAGTAACAGCAGAAGCGGAGTAGCCAGCCAGCATTTCGGTTGCCGTCCGAGCGTTCCGGTAATCTCCTTCGAATCTCTAGTCTCCCTATATAACACCAAATTAACTCTCTTTCACCCTTCCCCTACCCTTTTACCGTCGACCATTCTCAACTGCCCTCGAACTCAACCCGTTCTCTATACCGCAATTCTCCACCTCCTATTTCGTGTTCCTTCCCCCCCGAGCTCCTTCCTCGCCATTCCAATTCACCCTCCACCCCCCATTTCCCCCCCTCGCTCCGTCCCATTCTTCATTCAGTAGCCAGCAGCCTCCAATCTACGATCTCATCCCTTTCCTCCTTCACCCCAAATCTGTCCTTCTCGACGTCTGGGCACCTCTTACCAAATCTCTCTCTTCCACTCGCACCCTAATTTGCGCTCGCAATCTCACGCATATTCGCTTTTCCATTTATTTATCTTTTATCTTTCTGCTTTGCGATTTTTATTTTTGTTTCTTTCTCTTTGTGGCTCTCCTTTAGTTTTACTTCATTTCTCTCCTTTGTTCTTTTTTTCTCTCCCATTCGTTCGCGTTTACATTTTGTATTTTGAGATTCTCCTTTCCTTTCTCTTGATTTAATTTTCTTTCCATTCTGATGTGTCCCTTAATGGCTATCTCTTAATAAAATTTCTCTGTTTCACTCGCACTCTAATTTGTGGTCGCAATCTCACGCATGTTTGCTTTTCCATTTACTTATCTTCATTGTTTCCACTTGCAAATTTATGTATTTGTTTCTCCGGCTCGTAACTTTTTTTTAAATTTATTTTTATTGTGATCTGTCCTTCTCAATATCTGATTTTAATAATTTTTATTCTTTCACCCTAATGTTTCTCCTAATATTACGAATATTCGCTTTTCTTTTTTATTTAATCGACCCACCTTTTTAATTAAAAATTTGTATTTCAGTTCTCTAATTTTTTCTTTTTTTTTACGTACATCGGACTCAATTCTTTTTCCTCTCATCGTATTTTTGGTGTTGTCTCCTTCTCGTCTGATCTTTATTTTTTTTCCTATCCTCGAATAACTTTCTAAATCAAACGGATCCGTTTCTCGACTTCGCTGGACTGCCTTTCTCGTCAGGGTGGAATGTCCTATCAGTGACGGAAGTGGCTCGAATCTCGTTCCAAATGAAACGTCATCCACGTGCTTCGCGTTCCAGCTTGTATCACTGTATATTGCCATCATGTCCACACGTGTGTGCACTTTCCTCTCGAAGTCCAGTCCACCGAGAATATATCTGATTAATCCAGTCTCTTCAAAGAATCCCTCTCGATTTTACCTCGAATTTTTCGAAATCGAATATGCACCTGACTCCTGAGTTAATTTTTTCAACTTTTCTTGTAATCTGTTTTCGTTGTTTTTAGAAAAAAAATCTACCTCGTTTCTGAAAATCGCTAAGACAATTAGAAAATCAAAATATGTCTTGAAAACTCTGAATTTGTCTCATTTCGTATTTTATTCAGATTTCGAACATGTCAATTTTTCAATGCAATTTTGTAATTTGTTTCTATTTCGTTAGCTTTATATTTTCAGTTTGTGAATGTTAATTTAATACTTTACACATTATTTACAGTCTGAAAAATGAAGTCTCGGAATTTAATTTCCCTTAATCACAAAATTTTCCTAAATTGCTTTGACATATTTATTATAAAAAGTGTTAAAAATCTTCATTGTTGTGAAGTGTCAAGAATATTCATTAGAAGAATATCGGGAAGAGAGATAAGCGTCTCTTGAAAGAAAAGTATACTGAAAGCCTGAAAGGAAAAGGCGAGAGAGAAAAAAGGCATCTTAGTGTGAAAATGGTTCGAGAGGATGGTTAAAGCTGGTACAATCACAGGCACTGGTATCTCTTATAATGTAGCATTATAGAGCGATCTTCTGTATTACTTTTCTTCGAGTGGGTAGCAGCTTTCTAGAGTAGCTTTGTCTCAGCCTGGGGAAAATTTCAAGGCAACCCCCGGCGACGGTGGTCACGACTGCGGCCTTTTGATTTATTCTCAACGACGGCACAATAAAGAGACGCGGATTGAATTAGCGGACTATAAAACGACGACTCGACGGTGGGATTGTGAGATATTGGAATGATGAAAAATTCGCTGGCAAATTTAATGAAAGAAACAAAATTAGAGAGGGATGATGAAAGTGACAAAAAAAGAAAATATAATCAATATTTTACAATAAAATAAAAATTGAAAAATTGTCTTAGTAATAAATAAATTTAATACAATAAATGAAAATATATTTAAAAAAATATAGACGATAGAAATGATTTGGAAAAAATGAGAAAATAAATATACGGATCGGACGTGGATGAGAATAAACAAGAAAGAAGGAAATAAAAGTAATGAGAAAATAAAAAATAAAAAGATGGATCCAATCATTTTCATCGGGATGGAGAGAAAAAAAAAATCTTTCATCTCCGTTTCCAATGAATATTGAGTTTCGACTCGGTATACGTACTCTGTTTCGCGAAATATAAAAAACCTGGGTGTAATTCTCACGATGATATCCAGGAAAAAGAATAATAAATATGCGAGGATGAGAATTGAATGCGAATTATCAGAGGCAGCTGCTTATATTCACGAGAAAATATGCATCCAAGTGCATCGAAATGATTACTTTCGTCTCGTTGCTTTCGATTTCTTAGAGACGAAATATTAAATATTTTTTACCCCTTTTATATAAAATGTCGCTACTAACAAAATGAATTCTTTTTCCGAAGTAGCGTTATTAATTCTTATTCGATTTTTTAATATTTTTTTATATAATCGAGAGTCGTTGCGGAATTGATTTTTGCAGGTAATGATTTCTTATTCATCACTCAAACGAACTGGAAAAATATCTTCTCAAATAATAAAAATTTTTCATGCAGGAGGGCAACAAAAATATTTAGAAAATTAGAAAAATATTTAGGCAAACCGATCTTTAGTAAAAAAATTAAATTGCAAGATGTATGCAAGTTTCTTCTTCGAAAGACTCAAACTCTTTCACTAAACGGATTTTAATGCCTCTTTTCATAGAGAAAAAGAGAAGAAGCGGAAGAAGGATCGAGCGAGCTGACGTTACTGTCGTAAATCATAGAAATTGGAAGTCCGCGGAGAGACAAGTGGAAAAAGCCCTAAGTTTCGTCTTACCCATGAGACTTCCCGTGAACTCGGAAACGGTGTTCGGCGAAGTCCTTTTTTCCATTTGGCCACATTTTTCTTCTCGTCTCTCTTTCAATATTTTTTTTCTTCTTTCTCTTCCGCTGTCACTTCTTTATTCTTTTTGGCGCTATTATCTTTTTTTATGGTTGGTACTTCCTTTCATTTTCTTCATTTATTTTTTCGTATGTTCACGGTTCCACTACGATTGGGACAAGTCAAAAAACGAGTTGAGCAAAATAAGAGAGAAAATGGAACTTTATCGAAACGATGGAAATATTTCTGAATGCCGGAAATATTTCCAGTACAATACGCCATCAATCCATGTAGAGCCCCACGAGAACGAAAGAATTCTCTTGCACCCTTGGCATATTTCACCTGCGACGTATTTTACAGAATGAAACTTTTTCCGCAATAAGAAAATCCTGGTCTTTATGCAACCAGAAGCATTGAAAAAAATGAAAATTGAAAAATTGCAATATCGAAGATGTTCGTGGAAAAAAATTCAATACCTTTCCATAAAAGTTGCATCAATCACCTATCTATAGTATTATTCTAAATTTACTAAATTATAAAAATATTTATGGAGTAAAAGATGAAATTAAAAATTTTTTAATTTCTTTTGTTACACCCTCCGAAAATTTTTACACTCGTAATTTTCATAAATCATGTCAGCATTTATCGATAAAAGCATTGTTGATAAGGTGATTGATTTCGTTCGAAATTTCCGAGACGTTGTTTTCTCGCTTCTTTGTACAGTGCAAATGAAAAATAAGAGTCTTGTTGCGTCGATGGCGAGATTGGACGTTTCGTAATTGGAGTGTAAAACATTTTTCATAACCCGGCTGACACAACTGATCATCGTGCGCTATAGATTCATCTTCAATTTCATCCGAGGCGCAAGTTTTCCTTGAGAGTACTCAACGAAGACATTTTTTTCACATTTCTTTGCGTTTCTCCCAGAATGAAAGCTCTGACATCTTTCAGTGCCAAGTACAATCTATCTCAGGACTTTAAGAACGTATAACGACCATGATATCCTCTCGCGAACACGGAAAGAATGAGAAGAAAAAAGAGAAGTAAAGATATAAAAGAATCGGAAAAAAAATTAAAAAAAAAAATAAAAAAAATAATTCTCGAGGTGGAAGACGATGCTCGGGGGAGTGAAAGGGGTTGAAAAGAGGAATTATAAATTGCCAACGACAGGATCCGTAGAACAGTCGATAAAAGGAGTGAAACTCTCTCTTCGCATTGGTGACAGTAATTGAGAAATATTTTGACACGTCCAGGAAGATATTCTCGTTACTTTTATCAGGTTGACAGTATATTTTGAGAATCTGTTGAATATTCCTTTTTGAAGAGTGTGGTTTTAATACATCGTGATTCAATTTTATTAATCTGACCGATGTTCAATTTTCAGCGAGAAAATTGATAAATCGATAAATAAATTGAGCTGTAGAAAAATTGACATTTTTTCAAGAAATATTTTCAGAATTGACGATAATAATGATTGGAAAATAATTCAACGCAGCCAAAACAATTTTTCGAGTTTTTCGATCGGCTTGACAAGGTTCACTGATAAAAGCGCCGAGAGAAAAAGCCTCTGGGTGTGATGTACATCGACTAACACGAATTTGATTTTACTTTCAGCGAAAAAAAGCAAATCGGGGAGGAAAAAGAGGAGGCTCGGAGGAGAAGAAATGGCAACTAGACAAAAGTGCATACTCCGGAATCTAGGAAACAGTAAAACTGCCTGGAGAGTACAAAAAAAGAGCACAAAGAGAGATAGATAGAAAGAGAGAGAGAGAGAGAGAGAGAGAGACAAGAGAGATGGGAAAAAAGAAATGGGAGAAAACGAGTCGAAGAAAGAAGAACAGAAGAAGAGAAAAGAAAAAACAGAAAAGGAAAAAAATTAGCAAAAGAGGGACGAAAAAATGTTATAAAAAATGACGAGAAATACAAAAAAATAAAAGAACAACGTTGATAACTCTCTTGATACCGACACGTGTATGTCACTATCATCGAAAACATGCGATAACAAATTCAAATTCAATAATTCAAAATTCTACAGACTGTTGCAGATAATTCAGTACGTGCAGGAATGTAACGAAAAAAATAGTATCGCCTTATTATAAATGTATCGCTAAAATTGTATTGAAAACGTGTTCAACATTAATAATTCTACTTTTGCCATAAAAATTCTAATTTTACCACGAATTAGTTCAGATGTGGATCATTATAAGTATATTTTGGAATTTACAGACCTAATGGATCCGTGTTTAAAAGAAAAGTTTCGTTTCCGTTTCTCACAGAGTATTTTAGTACGACGATAGAAAAATTTCACTTCGACAATTTTTCCGATTTTGAAAAAATCAACAGGATGACAGAAATCGAGTTTATCTTGATCGTCACATCTTTTTTGATTAACAGTCCTACCGGTAAGTTCATATACCAGTACTTGTATAAAATATTCGTCATATTATTCAATATAATTAATAGATTCTCTTTACCGTCTTCGAGGATTCAATTTTTAAAAATAACATTTTCATTTTTCTCTATTATCAAGTTAATCAAATCGAATAGCACTTTCGTTACTTTTTGATATGAAATATTGAATAGTCGTTTGTTTGTGCAGCTGCATTTGCGCCAAACGTTACTGGTTCAAAAGGTGGTAAGTTATATTCAAAATTTCTTTTTCGAGCATTCTTCGATTTAATATCAGTAATTTTAGTTGAATTTTTCTAAACTGCACGCAACTTTTTCTATAATACCGAATTAATAATAATCAATCTCAGCCTATTTATAAGATATTGGTATGAATGGTTGCAAGATAGTTACCATCGAAGTCACAAAGAAACTGTCTTCAAAATTATGAACCTTGAAAAATTAATGAAAAAGTTTAACTAAAAATTCGATTATTTGAGTATACAACTAAATATGATATTGTTAATTTTACTTGAAACGAATTGGGTTGGCTTTTTTAAAATACAAATTACGTTTTTCTCATGTTTTTTTGACAATAAATTGGATGTTTTTAATGTGTGCTTCCTTGACATTGTGTTAGATCAAAATGAAGACGTCTGCAATACCGAAGCATGCAAGGAAACTGGTACGTAAAAAACGAGATTTTAAAGTATCCGAAAATTTTATTTTAAGAATAAAAATAAAGAAAGAATATTTCAGAAAAATCACATGCTTAATAAATATGAAATATTTTTTTCCTAGCAACTTTTTTCTTAAATAACATGGACCAAAGTGCGGATCCCTGCGACGATTTTTATCAATACGCTTGTGGAAATTTTATCAAGAACACGAAGATTCCAGAGAGCGAACCATTCATTGCCACTTTCAGTACTGTGAGAAACGAGATAGAAATAGAACTTAACCAGAGCCTAAGCTCCAGTATCAACGAGAAAGATCATAAGGCATTAAAACTGGTGAAAAAGTTCTACCAATCTTGCATGGATACCGGTGAATAACATTTTTCTAAAAAGCAATAAGAACATTTTACTGAAACCTTCCCTGCCATCACCCTTTTCCGAGATTTTTTGAATTTTCTTCATTCCTTCAAACAGTAGTTCGACTTGATGAATCATCATTTTATATTAGTAATGTGTCCATCCAAGTTATCAAAAAAAATACTTATCTTACAAAACTTGATTGAGTTCGATTTTTAATTAATATGTGGATTCTTTTTAGAACAAATTGAAAAACTTGAGCTCAGCGAGATCAAGACAAAGATAAAGAGTTTGGGAGGATGGCCAGTGGTTGAAGGTGATGCTTGGGACGAGACTCGATTTGATTGGCTAGATGTGGTTCGCAAATCATACCAGTCTAGATTTAAATCGAAATTTTTGTATGACATCCATGCTATTACAATGAAGAAAAAACAAGTTTTGACCATATCCAAGCCATCCTTTTTCATCGATACCGTATATTTGGAAAGCAATCGCAATTACACGATAGAAGCAGCTTACTTAAAACTTATCACGGCGATCGCTGAAGCGTTTGGCGCTAAACACGATCCTAATACCGCAAATCAAATGTCAGAGGTATGGCAATTCATGAAGGATTTGAAAAAAGTGAGTATTTCTTTTTTCAAATAAACAAGAATACTCCTATAACAAATACTGTATTTTAAGATCACCCCTTCCAACACGAAAAATTTGTTGGCCTTTTTAGTTCGTTCTTCTACAATTATTTATTTTATAATAACGAATGACTCAACAAAATGCTAATCATTTGATTTTGAAACAAAAATTATAATCGTCGTCAATTTTTTAGTTACCGAAGGCGTCGGATGATTTAGTGGCACATCTTTCGAATTTTTTGAAGTATTATCCGACCATACCTTGGAGATCATACATAAATTCTCAAATGCCAGAAAACTTCACGGTCCCTGACAATACGTATGTTCGGGGAAATTTGGGATTCCTTCTGGGTCTGGAATCATTACTCGAACGTACTTCGAAAAGGATAATTGCGAATTATGTCATGACTGAAGTCGTTTTGTCTATCATGACTTATTTGAATGAAAAAGTACGAGCACATTACCTCGATTACTCGAGAGCCCAAATTGGTGTAACGAAACTTCCAGACAGGTGGAAACAATGCGTTCAAGACGCACAAGAGAAGCTGGCTTTGGCTATGAGTTCCGTTTACGTTCGTGAATACTTTAGCCGAGAACGTCAGCCAACTAACGATGTTATGGATATGTTTCGACATATGAAAGAAGCATTGGGTGAAATGATCGAACAGGTATCACATCTATTTACAAGCTACAAGTAAAAATAATAAGTATTTAAAGTCTTTGTATTCATCAGCAGCTGTTTTGAATTTTTGGAAACCCAAACGCTTTTTTGAATTTTAAAAATCTTTAATGTCGATACTTAAATTAATAAAAATCCTTGTCATTCATTATTTTCTCTGATAGTAATTATAATGTTAAAAGTATACTTTACTTTTAACATTATCCTTACTCCTGAACATTACTCCTGAACACTACATAAAATTAAATTTATTTCACACCAATTTTATTAAACAATCTTTATTGAAAGCTGCATCCCATGAATTGTAGGTTGATAGTTTTCAAATATCCGGCTAATACGAGTTTTGAGGAGTTGATAAATTTTCTACTTATTTTGTCTTCAGAGCAATTGGATGGACGATAAGAGTAAAGTGTACGCTCTAGCTAAACTCGAAAATATGGGAAATAATATTGGGTACCCGGAAGTATTGGACAATAAGAAGCCTCACGAGTATTACGAAAAACTTGAACTTTCAGTGAACTCGTTTGTTAAGGAGGTATCGTCAAAATTATGAAAATGAACTTTAGCTATGAAATTTCTCTCACATTAAAGAAAATTATTCTAGTTCCTCAATGGCAAAATTTGACGTAGCATTTTCAACGGAACAATTTTGGTGAATCATAATTTCATCGACTATTCATTTTTTTCATACATCTTTCATTTTCTCACCAATAAATTTTGTTAAAATTTTTACGTTTGGAAAATATCGGTTTTATGAACTTCATATTTGATAAATACTTCAGTTTTTTGTTGTTGTATGAAGGTTGATGAATATTATGAAGAACTTGAATTTTCGGAGGAGTCGTTTGTCGATATTGTGTTGAGAGTAGAAAAATTCATCAGCCATAAGAGTGTCACAGAGGGTTTCAAGGATCCCCGTTGGAAAAGTTTTGCTGAAAACGCACAAACAGTACAGGCGTTTTACGATGTTGAACGTAACGAAATAAGTAAATTCAAGATTCTGATATAATTATTTTAAACAAAAATACAATCATGGAGTTTATATTAGAATATGATGAAAAAATGACGCACACATGTGGCAGGCCTGCGCACTTTATAATTTTTGTTTACAGTAATTCCCGCTGCTATAATGAATGGTGTTTTCTATAACAAAAATCGACCGAAGTACATAAACTATGGAACTCTTGGGAAGATTCTTGGTCACGAAATCTCTCACGGATTCGGCCCCAGGTCAATCTCACGGGACAAGAATGGCGTGACCAAACCCTGGATGACTGATGAATCAAAGAAAATTTACAATAATCGCACAAAATGCATCAAAGAACAGTACTCTGATTACCTCATGAAAGATGCTGGGATGAAGGTAAGGATTTTTCCATTTATGTTTTCCTTCCATTCGCGTATTTCATATTGAAGAGAATTTTCGAAAAAACTTGAAAAAAATTAATTCACGTCTTTATCTATGCATTTATATTATCTATTTTAAAAATTGAATAAAACGTGTGTACGGAAGATGCGACGATATTGAGAATCTTGAAAGTCGAATTACGATGCAATCATGAATTTCCCTTATGATGTTGATAGATCAACGGTGGTGCAACTTTGAACGAAAATTTTGCCGACGTAGTAGGCACAGTGGTTGCGCGTGGTGCTTATGAGAAGTGGGTTAATGAGTACGGAAAGGAAAAAAAATTGCCTGGACTTAACAGGTCTCCAGAAGAAATGTTTTGGCTGAGCTATGCAGTCGCGGCGTGCAAGAAACAACGATCGCTTAGTCTGAAGAACGAATTGGTTGTTAGATCGTTGCACTCTCCTTCGGAAGCAAGAATCATTACTCCATTTAAAAATAATCCACGATTCGCAAAGGACTTCAATTGTAAAGTGGGAAGCAACATGAATCCTGCTCGAAAGTGTACAGTTTTTTGAGCATTAAAATCGTTTCGTTAGAACCGATTATCCGATTAATCCACAAGCGGACATTTTTCGAATACAAAAATAATGTGAATCAATTTTTCAATTTATCGCGACTTCAAGTCGTCCACATTGTAATCGTTTTATTTATTATAAATGAAAAAAATGAATAAATTATTGATGTAATCCACAAACTTATCCCGAACCCGAAAAATTTGTTCCCACGGACCGAACCATTCAAGATGCAGCGATAACCTTGACTGTCTTAGAAACATCATGTTCAGAAATTTTGGAAAATTGAAAAAAAGTAGAGGAAGTATGGAATCGAGAGACATTGGAAAGCAGGTCGTGCTTGAATAGTTGTAACTTTTGTGTAAATAAATAACTATCAAGATTATTTTCGTGGGATTGAACAATTTTGATGAATTTTCGATGTGCTTCCGATATTTTAAATAATTTTTACATTTTTAATATTCGTAATGAATTATAGAACTTCATGAATTTATTATTAAATGATGATTTATTGAAATTTAGCTTAACGTGAATATAATTTAAAAAAAGCATGTTAATGAAACTATGTTCTACAGCATACAGGTAAAATTAAACGCACCTAGAAATATAAATGGAGACGTGAAACGAGGCTTGAAAGTAAACCTGCGATTTTGCATACGCAGGGGAGTTTATTGCGAGCGCGGAAATAGCGTCGTAGCTGAAATGAAAATATGAACAAAATGCGATATCACCGTTGTCTCGCGAAATATGGGGAGAGAGCGAGACTGCGAGAGAGAGGAAAAAGTTTTGAAACGAGAAAAATGAAGTCGCTACACAATCGCAGAATTCCCTCGAGTCTACGGATCCTTCTTTTTACCACGACTTTTCTTTCGCCGCAAAATATTTACTGCGCGAAGTAAGGTCACATTTTGTATCACGTGCAATGCGGATAAAAAAAATTGAAGAAAAACACGAGCAGAAAAATTTTTTGGAATTGAAAAAAAATTCATAGTCGATAACGTCAAAAAAATATTTTATTCTAAGAAATTTAAAAATTCTCTGTTTCCGTATTTTCAAAAGTTGATAAGTTATGAATTTCTACTGACTGAAAGTTTGTATGTAAAATAATCAATTATCGGAACAAAAAACTTTTTTTTGAGTCAAATCTGAATTTTGATTCCACGGAACAAACCGAAGCTTTTCTATAATAGCCTGCGAGGTCGCGAACGCAAAGCGAAATGATATCGGAGAAAAATATCTCCGTACGAGAATGGAGAGAAAGCAAAGTTAGAATAAAAGAAAAAGAGAGAAAGAGAGACAAAGAAACAAATGGCTTGGCACGAATTTCTATCCAGCATAAAAGATCGAGAGGATCCGCGAGAAGACGCGGATGAAGAGAATTCGAAGTTAGACCCAGAGGTTTCAAGAGCTCAGAGAATAAAAGTGAACGAGTGACGAGAGCCGCAAAGAGAACTCGTGTATTATTAATATGGATCCGTAACAGCCTTTCTACTTAAAGATCCACGAAGAAAAAGAGCGAGGATTATGCACGAACTTTCACTAAGAAAAAAGTGAATTCTTCGTAGATGCAAACTTGGCACCCTCGATCAATGTTACTCGACTGAAAAGATTTTTTTTCAAATGTATTTTTCAATTGTTACAAAAGAATTGCTTTCACTTTAGTGTTCGACAACTAATTTTTTGATATCAATAAAAAAAGATATTTGTAAATCGAGACATTAATACATGAACAATTTTTTGAAAATTTTTGGCACTTTAAATGAATATTTTTCAAACTCTTATTTGATACCCTCATGTGTCACTATCATGGAAAATTTGCGCTGACAAACAATAATTTAAAATTCCACAGAGTATTGTAGATAATAAATAACGTGAGGGAATGTAATCGACAAAATAGTATTAACACGTTTTTATAAACGTATCACTGTATTAGAAAACGTGCTTAACAGAAAAAATTCCACTTTCACGATAAAAATACCAATTTTACCACTAAATATAGTTCAGATACGGACGATTAGATATATTTCAGAATTATTAGTCTTGACGAATTCGTATAAAAGAAACATTTCGTTTCATTTTGTCACAAAATACTTTAATGTGTACTTCGCGAAATTTCATTTTGACATTTTTTGAAAAAATCGCCAGAATGAAAGGAATTGAACTAATCTTGATCATCGCATTTTGTTCGATTATCCGTTCTAGCGGTAAGTTAAGAGAGTTTTGTATACAGTACTTTTATGAAATATTCTTCATATTATTCATAGTATCAAATATTCACAATATTTGAAAGATTCTCATTCCTGCTCTCGAGAATTCACCTTTTCTGCTTTTATTTATTTATTTATTTATTTCATTATCAAATTCAAATCGAATAGCACTCTCGTTACTTTTTTATTTAAATATATTAAAGTTTCGTTTGTCTGAGCAGACGCATCACCGTCAAAGAGTTCGAGTTCAGTTCAGAGTGCTTCAAAATGTGGTAAATTGAATTCAAAATGTATATACGTGCATCCATGAACTACACCTTTCAAATTAATGTTTTTAAATTTATACTTTCTTGATATTATGTTAGATCAAAACGAAGACGTCTGCAATACCCAAGCGTGCGAGGAAACTGGTACGTAAAAACTGAGATTTTCAAGTATCCAAAATTTTATTTTATTAATAAAAACAAAGACAGAAAAATCATATGCTCAATAAATATAAAATATATTTTTCCTAGCGACTTTATTTTTGAAGTACATGAATCAAAGTGTAAATCCCTGCGAAGATTTTTATCAATACGCTTGCGGAAACTTTGTCAAGAATACGAAGATTCCGGAGGACAAAACATCCGTTAATAATTACAATATTCTGACTCACGAGATAAATAAAAAGCTCAACCAGAGCCTGAGCTCCACTATCGATCAGAATGATATCAAGCCGTTAAAACTGATGAAAAAGTTCTACAAATCTTGCATGGATACCGGTGAATAAAATTTTTTCTTCTCCTAACATGAAACATAATAAGATTTTACTTAAGCTCTTCCTGCATTGCTCCTTTGGTAATTTTATAGATCTATCGTTCATAAATCATCACTTGTAACGGGACAGCATACCCTGCCCGTTACATTTTCTGGAAACAGAAAATTGTTTTCGTGAGACGAGCCACCATCATCGCCGCAACGTCCATCGTGGG